>JAADVK010000537.1:0-22453 GCA_023334975.1 Globisporangium sylvaticum | reverse complement strand
GGATTCGCCTTTTCATGGTGGAACGAATGCAGTTCTTTCTCTTCAATGTCGCCATCGTCGACCACGAACTGGCGCACCACTCTATCCCAGAAGCGTGGGCTCTCGTAGCCGCCGAACCCCTGACAACACGCCAATGCACGCTACACGGCCAGTGTTTCGCGCAGCGCAGCGAAGCCTTCTTGAGGATCTGGAGGTTCTCGCGCAGCGATCGCGGAGCGCCAGACGCGTCTGGACCGGAGGACACGGTGACGTCCAGCACAGGCAGCAGCTCGTTGTGCACGCTCCGGAGTATGAAGCTGGAGGCACCGAACTGTGCGCTCAAGCGGCTCGCCCACTGCAGCGCGATCTCCGCCGCCTCGTCTTCTGGCAGTGACCGCATCACAGGGGAAGGAAGAGCTGGGCAACGGAAGGAGAGAGAGCTGGTGTGAACTGAGGGAGTGATAAAGCAAAGCGATCCTTTGATTTTGACCCAGCCGGTTGTGACCTACACTCTCATTTGTTTCAAAAGTACGGTATGGCTCGTAGCTGCCCACCTGTTGCTGAAAAACTAATGAAAGATACTGTACAGACTCGAAGTGACCCTCACTCTTTGGTGACCCAAACCATCATTCCTATCCACCCTGTCTCCACATCTCCAGATCCACTTGGAGATCGTCACTTCAACATGCCGAATCGACAAAATGAAGAAGCTCAAGCAGTCAGCACCCCCTTTACTTCTGAAGCTACCGCCAACCTCACAAGAGCGATGGCCACACGCAACGCACACGTTCGACCGAGCTGCAGCGAATGGTAGCGTTCTTTCAGCACAACAGCATCACCGGCTGTACACCAGCAAATGCGATCTGGGCAACGAAATATGGAAATACGCATCGCGAGCGTGAACTTCCTGTGCAGTTTCTGGCTAGAAATGGGCATTGTGTCTGGACTAAAGACTGCTGCGCTGCACGGAAGGGTATTACGAGATTCCTGATGCAAGCTGTGGACAAATTCGCTCAAAAGATCGTGTGTACAAATCGAGAGTATCCGACCCGGAGGATCTGATCGATGCGACGGAGTATGCAGTTTCACAAGACAGCGAGACGCCCCAAAGTTTAGTTATTCTTACACATTTGTAATGAGGCGAGACACGAACACAGATACATCGTGCAAGATCCAGGGACATATTGGAAAAAAAGAAAGTGGGGCACAAAGGGATTCGAACTCAAGTCTTTCGTGTGGAACACGAGATGTTAACCGACTGCACCAAGAAGGTCTCGGTCACAAATATCAGCGGGTCCCCATAGTTTGTCGGTAAAAAAGATCAGCGCGGAGAGGCATCGAACCGTTTCACCACATCCAGTTAGTTGACCGCTCCTTGCAGCATCATTACTGTTTTGTGGTGTAGATTTTTGATTTCACCCCCTCTGCAATTTGCACTGAACCATTAGTTTTCGCCATGGTTTAGCACAAGCTCTTCTTTATCCTGCAAAACTGTGCTCTCGCGATGGCTACTCCCCGATCGGCAGACTCGTCTTTCTGAAGATGCCGCGTGCGATGATTTCAGCCATCCCTAAATCTTCCAGCTTCAGCGCGAGTTCTTTTGCTGCGACCAGCTCGTCCAAGGTCGCATGCGGCATCACCAATCCTGCGACACTACTCGAACGCTTGATCACTGCTTGTAGAAGAAAACTCGTCGTCTCGCGTTCCTGATTCTCGCACAAGAAAGCGATGATCTCGCTCGCGTGCCACTTGAACCCCCCTGCTATAAACTCCATCCTTCCGTACAGCGACTGTTCTGCTTTAAGGGATCCGTGGAGAGCCTTGGCGACCTTCAGATTGCGCCGACTGATCGCTTCAGTCAATGCGGACATGACGTTGCCTTCCGAGTGGTGCTCACGCAGAAACTTGATGACGCCAAGATGTCCTTTGCCCGCAGCATCTTTTAGCGCTTGTGCCGTGCATCCTCCGTTGCTGTTGAAGTGCAGGAATTGCACGACCTCGAGATGACCATTCTCCGCTGCGGCGCCGAGATCGTACGAGGAGATGCTCAGGCCGCACGTTTCGTGGAGGAACTTGACGACCTCCAGGTGGCCATTTGCAGCAGCGCGAGTCAGCGTGCGTGGATAGCACTTTTCGGTGCAGTGCTCATGCAGGAACTTGAGAACATCCAAGTGACCTTTTTCGCCTGCACAGAGCATCGCGTAGTCTGTACGACAGTCAGCGAATTTGTTGATCAGGTATCTCGCGATCTCCAAGTGGCCTCCCTCGGCTGCACTGTCGACCACTGGCGCCACTTTAAAGCTGATGTCGCTCTCGACGAAGTACCTCACCAGTTCGAAGTGACCGTACAGCGCCGCTCCCGAGATCACACGCTCTAAGTACAACACCGGTTGCTTCTGGTTTCCGAAAGCGAACTTCACGATACCCACGAAGCCGTTGACGGCCGCAAACTCAACGGCTTGCCAGGAACAGCGTCTCTCGCTCTGCTCGCAGAAGTATCTCAGCACGTGGATGTGATCATTCCTCGCAGCAACGTCCATCGCTACCTCGGAGACGTCGCGCTTGCGCTGGTGAAGCCACTTGGCGACGTCGAGATCTCCTCTTTCCGTATGGTGTCGCATGTACTTCTCCCACACCTTGGCACTCACTGGAGGAATATACTCCAACAGCCAGTCGAGAACGCAAACATCCGGGTCGTCGCGCTCGATAGCGAGGCGGGTCAGGTTGGCCTCTTGCGTCCAGCTCCGGTCGTCAGCTTTCAGTTGTTCAAGAAGCCTCAGCATCTCCACGTTGCTGTACAGCACGGCGCAGCACATTGCTTTATGGAAACCGAACTTACGGTCTTCTTGTTAGTACGGTTTCTTGGACAGCTTGTGCAGCAGCTGGAGCATTTCTGGGTCGTTTGCTACGATCGCGAGGTTCGGTAGCACTCCATGCCATGTGGAGATTCCGATCGCGTCAGAGTAAATGCCGTGAGCGTGCCGGTTGAACTAAGTTTTAGGATCGTGCTCTTGGTGGAACCGGAGCACTGCGGACGGGTACCCGGCCATGAAGTCGGTGATGCGGTCCCAGAGCCCTCGGTTGCTCAGCACGAAGACGCCGGCATGGGTGTGTTGGGGGTATGGCTGAGCCTTCTCTCTCTTGACGGTCGGCCATTGTGTGCTTGTTGATCTGGAGGCCAACGAGGTGCGCCAGCGTCGGCAAAAGCTCAAATGAAGCGTCTGTGTTGAGGATGGAGCGCACAAGTGATCAGGACGGGACCCGACCATCACTCACACTTTACCCAGCCAATCCTACTGTGCTCCATATAAGTATTTACCCCCTGAATTGATTTTGCACCGAGGACGCACCCCAAAATAGGAGCTTGTGTACACACTTTATGAAATTTACGGTACAGCTTCAAGTATGAACCCTCACTCACGCACTTCGGCACAAACGACCATCATTCCCCACTCGGATCACATGGGTGGGTGACAATCCAATGGCTTGAAGCGCAGGATGCAAATCTCATAGAAAACCTACGAAGCCTGAAGCTCATTTGTCATTCCAGCGTCCACCACGCACGGCACAAGAGGGACGATGACCACTTGCAGTGCAGATAGCGCAAACACGTTTCTGCCGGTGCTACCAGCAACATCAGCAGAAACGGGGGCAGGTACTCAGCTCCTGGCTGACGTCCTAGCCAACCAGCCACTCTGGGACCTCGTCACTTCATTCATGGCCGGATACCCGCTCGCTGTGCACAAGTTCTACCAGGAGAGCGACACTGCGATCCTGCAGAGCGCATGCAAGAAATGGAACAGCAAGCAGGCGTTTCTCATTGGCAGCCTCGCGCGAAGAGGAGTGCTCCCGCACCTCGTGATCGCAGCCAACGACCCCGAGATGCTCCGAGCGCTCTTCAAACTCAGCAAGAACCCGCAGTACCAGCGCGACCCGAAGCTCAGTTTCAGGAAAGCAATGCGCTGCGCAGTCGTGTTCAACCACCTGGACATGCTGAAGTGCCTCGGCGAGCTGAAAGCTGACGATCAGAACTGGAAGTGGGAGCCCAACCTCATGCGGCTCGCATTGCAGCGCGACGACCCAGATCTGCAAGTCCTCGACTGGCTCTACGAGCACCTTCCACGAAAGGCGAACCCAATTTACGGACAGGATATGCTGCGCCACACCCAGAGAGAAGACCTTGACACTGTTCGCTGGCTTCATGAGCACACGTACAAAATTCCCAAGAGAGCGATCGACGAAGCTGCGAATAGCGGACAGGTTGAGATGCTGCGATACTTCTACGAGCACAGCGGGAGACGCTGCCGAGAGCATGCGGTCAACCGAGCCGCCGAGCTAGGCTATGTGGATGTGGTGAAGCTCATCGTCGAAAATCAGACGCGAGAGACGACCCAGTACGCCATGGACTCGGCAGCGAGTAGGGGACACCTGGAAGTGGTCAAGTTCTTACTCGAGAGCAAGGCCAGACTCGCGACGACGACTGTAGTCGACACTGCAGCTTGGAATGGACACCTCGACATCGTGAAATACCTACATGCACACCTGTCCGGTGGCTTTACCACCCATGCGATGACTAACGCAGCTGCGAATGGCTATTTGGAAATCGTGGAGTTCCTGTACGAAAACCGCGCAGAAGGGTGTTCTCCAAACGCGCTGGATTTAGCTGCTCAGAGAGGGCACCTCGAAGTCGTCAAGTTCCTGCACGACAAGTACGACCTCGAGTGTCCTGCGGATGCATTCGATCGAGCTGCAGCAAAAGGGTACCTCGACATGATCGCTTTCCTCCATCGCACCAAGCTCGCGAGCGGTACCGCAAATGCAGCGATTTGGGCTGCGAAAAATGGTCACTACGAGATCGTCAAGTTCCTCTGCGACCACAACTTGGAACAAGACATCGCCTCCGCACTGACGACCGCAGCTTCGCGTGGTCATCTGGACGTCGTCCAGTTCCTTCTCCCGCGACTCGAACCAGAGGTATCGATGTATGAAGCAGTGGAAGTGGCTGTGCGTCGAAAAAAGCGCGCAGTTGCCAAGTACCTGGTCGAAAACCAGGAGCGAGAGCCCATGAGCATCGTGAAGCAAGCTGTGGCCAAATTTGATGCCGCAGTTGTGGGCAGCGTGTGGAGGTACTCGAGTCCGGAAGATTTGATCGACGCGCAGGAGCTTGCAGCCGAGCTTGGTGACGATAGGATTGTTCGTATCCTCACACACGGCACTGAAGTGCACGAGTGGAAAGCGAAAACGAGGCGCTCGAAAAAGTGAGTCCTTAACGTTAGCACACTCTTGGTCGGAATCGGAGCATGATAATATATGGTATCAGCAACATTTCTAGAAATGGTGAGTTGACAAACGTAGTGTATCTGCGGGTGGAAGACGCGAGATAGTAACGTTGGTATGCATACACCTATAGAAATCAGTTTGGTTAGCTGCAACATCATAAATCAACCCAAGGCCGTGTCGTCATTATGTACTCAACCAACAGATCTAGTGATCAAGCCCTTGGGTTGATTTGAACTGCAACTCAAGAACCTCTTCCCTATCAACAATCAACTCACCCGGGCTCATTTATCGACTGGAACGAAACCACCGACCCAAGTGCATTTTTCAATTATTCACAGCCAGATGGCGATGAGGACGATAAGCGAGGAGGCGCAAGAGAATGGTGCGACAGCATTTCCACTCGGAGATAGCGAAGACCGAGCGCCGCGCAGCAGTACCGTTCGTGCCGGAGTCGCAGTGCTGACCAACCCAACACTGTTCGGAGTCATCACAGGCTACTCGACCGGATTCCCGTTCACTGTGCACAAGTTCTGGGAAGAAAACGACATCGCCACCCTCTCGTGCAGAGTTTCCGTACTTCGCGGGGCAATCGAGCAAGCTTGGCGTTTAGTTTCCTAACGGAGGGCAGACTCCCGCACCTTGCGATCGCGACCAACAATGTGGAGATGCTCAGGGTGCTCTATACACTCAGCAAAGAGCCCTACTTTCAAGGCAACCGGAACCTTAGTTTCCGAAAAGCCATGGACTGCGCAGTTTTTCTACAACAACATCGACGCGGTAGAGTGTGTCGCCGAGCTAGCCGCTGATGACCCGCAGTTCACGTGGTCCGTCTATCTGAGGGGTATCGCACTGGAGCACGAGAACCCCGACCAGCGTGTTCTCGACTGGATCGAAGCGAATCTTCCTCGCCCGGAATAGCTGTATCAGCGCGAGACGTGATCGAGGGCATCGAGCCATGCCACGTCGTCACGTCCTCGAAGTACTCCTGAACTATCACCAGTAAATCAACTAAAGTATACTAGTATTGGATTACTTGCTGTTGTCTTCAGTTTTATTCTTACGATGTAGGGATACAACGAAGCACCCAAAATATCATGACTGGCAATTCTCAAGCAGATCTTTCCCGCTCTGCGCAAATTCTAGCTGCGGATCACCTCACGAATACTGAACGCGAGGATACGAGCAATTAATGCACCAATCGCTTCTCGGTCGATCTTCCCACGACTATTGGGACTCCGACGTCGCCTCTTGAATGCGAGAAGCCAGTCTACTTGGACACATCGGCTGGTTCTGCCTCAGCGCAAACGCCACCGCATCTTTCAGCTCCTCCAAGCTCGCAGATCCCCAGATATCGGGCAGGAGTATGTAATTACTTTCAGCTACTGCTAGCTTCAGGGAAAAAACGCATCGGCTCGCGTTGCTGATTCTCGCACACGAACGCGACGACAACTGGTCGGAACGAGCTCCAAATCGCTGCAGCCTTCAATGCTGGATACGCTGATCGACCAGGCTGAAGTCTCGAGTGGAGAAGCTTGACATCTTCAATTTCCACGAAGCGCCGCTGCCTTCAGAGCGCGCGAGATTCCACGCTCTGAGTCGTGGTCGCAGAGAATCGCAACCAATTCGATCGGGGCTAGCTTGTCTTCCAGCCTGAGCGGCAACAGCCGACGTCCCAAGTCGCGGCGTAGAGCTTCGAGGGGTGCTTCCATTCCAGCGGAAGGCACTCTCTTCAAGACCAAGTGCTCAAGGTTCACACAATGATCCATGAACAGCTGTATCCGGCCACGGCCCAGGTCTTGGGGATTATCAAAGTCCGGCCATGTCGGTTCTAAACTCGCGTTGAAGAACTCGATGACTGCGCCTTGCTTCACAGTACAGACCGTCAGAGCGTCGGGTTCGGGGGTCGCGACGGGGCTGTCTTCATCGCCTCTGCCGTGGTACCCCAGCTCTGCGACTGGGTTGCGCAGCGTCTTCACTGTATTCTCGACGAAAGCGCGATTGAAATCCAACTTCTCAATGCTACGGAGCTTGAACGCGCGCGCGAATCGCCCTAGTCTTGGATAGAAGAACCCGGATGCTATCCACGGCCAGATTTTTGATGCCTCATTGACTCAACAATACTTGTTGCGTCTTCTTGAAACGGACAGCCGTACCGCATCGCTGCGAAGTATGCTGGAAAGATGAATGTGTCCAAGAAACCCTTGCCCAGCGAAATCTTCCGCAACTGCGACGTCTGCGCGTCTGTTGCTGCTGGCGCTTGCTGCTCGCGCGTGATGCTGCCCAGAAGAGGCAGTTTGTCAATATCGAATACAGCTCGCACGAGACTGAGGAATCCAGGCGGCGTTCGATATGTGCTCCAGTCACTCGGGTAAATCTGGTCGAGCTTGAGCTCCTCCACGTGGTACACACTCTTGCACTTCTGAACGATCCTCGCAAGGACTGCCATCTCCGCAGCGTCCATGTCATTGTCACTGAAATCGAGCATCCTCACAGCAAACGGGGTCGATCGGGGTTGGCGAACAAGCGGTCGAGAAACCACTCGATGTTCTTAAGCGAGACGGACGTGAGCTCGCAACCCCCAAACCCGAACCCAAACGAGATGACGGGGGCATCCTTCTTGCCACCTCTGGAAAGGACGCGTTTTCGGACAGGATCTGCCGCGCAGCAGGGGTCGACTTGAAGTCAAAAAGAGCTCCGCTCAGCTGGGAGTCGCCGCCATCCATCCTGAAGTCGACAACAAAGTTTGGGAACTCGGGAAGCTTGAACTGGAACTGGTACGCTGAGTGCGGAGACCTAACGATCGACTGGAGCACAACCGCCCAGAATGTGCTTTTGACCTCGGGACACGCGTTCAGGCGCTGTGAGTGCTTGGCGAGGAGCGTGTGTGCATTCGTGACCACTGAGCGGCTGGCGTCATTGGTGTCATCGATCTTGAGCGTCACCTCAGGCAGCGAGTCGAGCACGGAGACCAAGCAGCCACGTCCCGCGGTGAATTCCAGCCTGCCGGTCAGCGCCGGCCGAGAACGTGGATGAGCTGATCGCTCTCGGACGTGAATTCCGCACCGGGAGCGCCGTCGGACTGCGAGAATGGGCACATATAGTCACTGCAGGTGCACGCGCGCATGAGTGGCCGAACACGGGTGGGGTGTTGTGGGCGGTCGATGCACTGCGATGGAGAGAGCAAAAAGCCAAGAGTAACGCTGTTACCTCCGGAGCGCGCATGACTGAAAGCAGGAATGTGAGGCGGGTCCTGTATCACACCAAGCAGCAGCAACACACCGAGTTTTGACGCCAGGAGCTCTGTCTGCATGAGCACACGATCGGATCGGTTGTTCACTTTTCAATCTGCTTGCGCTCTTTCTGCTCGACTGATGGATCCAAGAACCAAGCCAACACTGGCGGCATGGACGACTTGTCGCAGACCGACGATCTCTACCCTGCGCATCAGCAGTTCTTTCTTCACCAGGTTTCAGCGCCTGCACGAGAACGATTGCAGCACCTTGGGCGAAAGCTACGGCGGCATCTTCGACTGCACAAAGTCATTGTGCAAACCAACCTGAACGGCGAGCCAAAGCCCAACTTCAAGAGTACAGTCGTCGACCACCAGAGTCTAGGCAACTACCCTACTATGTAGTACTACGTAGTAGGTTGCTGTTACACATTGACGTTGAGGTCTCCCGTGCGGAAACAGTTCGTGGGTAACAATCACGGACAGTGCACGAGCATTTCGAAAGTGTACTTCTGCGAGATTTGCTCAGTTATTCTCTGACAACATCAGATTCGGGCTACTCTGTGAGCTCGAGCTTCAACTTCAAACTAGTGCTGGCTGTTTGGCGAACGGATGGGAGAGGAAGGGGAGAGGAAGGGGAGCGGGGGGTCATCTAACTGCGAACGCACTAGCTGGATTCCAACATCGAAGGGGTCTCACAAGCGTCGTTCACATGGGGCGTCACTGACGGCGTGTTGCCACTCGAATGTAATCTTCGAGAACGCGACCAACCTGGGGTTTGCTCAGCTCCAGAGCGTACTCCTTCGCTTCCACGAGCTCGTCGACGCTCGAAAACTCCCACACGTCATGCACGACCCATACCGCGTCAGTCGCGATTGCTTGCTTCAGGTAACTCACCGGCTCCTGCTGTCGATTCGCGCACAGGTACGCCCAGATCCGGTTACTCATCCAGTCGTTTCGTTGAGAGGCAGCCTCGACGACGGGAGCGACGATCTCCCCAGGCTGGAGCTTCGTGAGAAGTAGCTGGACGATCTCCAGTCGATGGTGTGAAGCCGCTTCAATGAGTACGGGATGGTGCTCTCGAGGAAGAGCTTGACGACTTCCAGCCGACCCTCGCTAGCTGCAGTGTTGATTGCCAGGCGATTCGTGTCCTTCTGTTGTTGCTTGGTGACAGCGTTGTCGTTCTCATCGTTGCATCCACACTGATGGGTACTGTGCTGGTAGAAGTAGCGAAGCAAGTGGACGTGCCCGCACTTCGCAGCTTCGGTCGCCACCGCCTGGGTTATCTCGCTCTTGTGCTCGTGAAGCCAGCGGACAACGTCGAGATCGCCCCTCGTCGTGTGGATGAGCATATCGCGTTCAGGACGGATCATGCCGTCGCTTGGAGGAAGACTTGCGTACAGCCAATCGAGCACTTGGACGTCTGGGTCACTACGACGCAGAGCGATCTGCAGGAGATGCGGCTCCCACTTCCAGCCCTGGTCTTGGGCTTTGAGGCTGCCGATGCATTCGAGCATCTCCACGCGGTTGTACAGCACTGCGCAGCACATGACTCGAGTAAAGCTCAGTTTCGCGTCGCCTTGGTACTGCGGATGCTTGGAGAGCTTGTGCAGCACTCGGAGCATCTCGGCGTTGTTTGTTGCGATCGCAAGGTGCGGGAGCACTCCGTCGCGAGCGAGGTTATTCACTTGCTGCATCGTCATGAAATCGTTCCGCATGGTCAGCCAGTCATCTTCCAAGTAGGATGGGCAGTCGAGGATAGTTACGTCGGTCTCTTGGAAGAACTTGGCCACGGCATGCGGGTATCCGGACTGATAGCTTGTGATGGCGCCGAGGAGAGCTCGCTCGCCTAGCACACTGATGTCAGCGCGTGTGTTGGGGGCGTCTGGCGGGGCTGGCGCTGGGTCTCGTCCTGGTTGCGCAGAACTCATTTCGATGTGAGGGGGCTGTCTGGAGTGGTGCTACGGGTTACTCCTGCTTCTCGCAGGCAAATGCTCAAATGCAAAGCTTGACGAGACGTCGGCTGTGCTCAGGGAGTGGACCATCATTCACGCAACTTTTGGACAACGGAAAGTCGCACACAAGACCCAAGCGTCTTCAAGCTCTGGTGACGAAAATATAACCTAAACTGGTATGGGGGAGCGCCTGAACCGTTTCAACTCAATGGAACACATCATGCTTGGTGGTGGCTCTTGTTTCATTTCCCACATAGTCCTTATTCACGCACATTTACCAGTGTGGAGAGAGTCGAGTCGGTTCAGGCGATGAGGCAGTATACCCGCTGGCAGCTACTCACCCTTCTCCGTGATCTCTTGCTGCTCACTGGGGGCCACTTAGATGAAGCACCTGGCGCACCCACTTGGCGACCTCGCACGCTAGAAACTCTGGATGCGTGTTCTGGATAAAGTGTCCGGCGTCAGTGAACACGATGCGCGGTCCCGACGGGTTGCAGAGCTCTGCGAGCTCTTGGGGGATCTCTTCTTCGACGTACTCGTCATCTTTTGTCCACGCGAGGAAAGTCGGCGTCGTCGCCTTTGTCGCCTGTACGTGGCCGGCGATACCTGAAAAGTCCGTTGTGCTTGCGCGCACGATCGCCGCGACGTAGTGGCTTGAGGGGAAGTCGCCGGAGAACCCGAGCATCTTGGTGTACAGGAACTTGTTGATTCCTGGCATCACACCCGCAATAACCGGGTTGGACGAGCGGAGCAACCTGACAATGAAGGCGATCGTCTTGGGTTTGACCACGTGGTGGGGACGGCAGCCCACAGGCGCAAGCAGCACCATTCCCTTCACGTTGAGAGCATGAGTGGTGTTGCTGTCATCACCGCCTTGACGCTCCTGGTTGAATGCTGAGAGGTTGATCGCCGAGTGCGCTCCGAACGAGTGGCCCACGAGGAACACGTTCTCGTCTGGAGTACACAGCTCCTGCAGCATTTGCAGCGTGAGCTTGATCGACAGCAGCGCGCTGATCTGCTCAAAGTACTGCTCTGGATCTGGAACCGAGCCCCCAAATCCAGGCAAGTTGATGGCTATGATGCGCAGATTGACATCCTGCAGTTGCTGCTGGAGACACGGGATGATGTGGTGGAAGTCCTGGTACGAGCTCGGCGCGCCGTGGAGAAGCACAATCGTCACTCTGGTAGTACTTGGAGCTCCATCTTTCTTCTTGTCATCAGTTGGCGGTTGCAGCTTTAAGTCGATGTACTCGATCGTGCAGTTCTCCTTGGCCAAGTGGAAGAGCGATGGCGCTGGCAGCGGCGAAGGTGGCGGCGGCTGCTCGCGCGGCGCCTCGATCACGACGACCGTCATCGAAGCGGAACTGCGTGTAAACCCTTGCGGTGGACTTGGTGAAGTGCCACGCTGGTTGAGAGGATACGCTGCTCTTCTCGGAAGGTCTTGTCTTCAAATATGAGCGCCAAGTATGAGCGAAGTGATGGAGCAGCAAAGATCTCTCCCTCACCCTTTGTTGTTGAAAAAATATGAACTAGGTTTCTTTCTGCACTGGAGTTTTCCTTGAAGCTGCAGAAGTGCAAGCTGGGCAGAATCGAAAGTCCAGAAAGCAGGAGTAATCAAATAATTGATACCTCTACCCTGAAAAACGATGGAAGACTTGACTTTCTGGATTATTTGGCTACACATCAAAAGATGCGTCATTCGAGCAGCGGATTGCGCTCGCACGACCCACATCGCTACTGCTTGTACCAAGATGCTCGCAGCGTTTCTGCTGATTCGCGGCATCACTACTGCCCGATTCGCTGGACCCCAGATGTCTGTACAGTGCTGCACCATCCATCGCCGCTGCTGAACACCTCCCGATGCGATTCTCGTGCAGGAACTTGAGAACTTCCAGGTGACCGTTGGCTGCGGTCCGATCCATTGCCGATGACGAACACGTCAACGAATACCTTTCGTGCAGGAACTTCACAGCATCAAGACGCCCGTTCGGAGCAGCGCGACTCATAGCGTCTCGCGCACAACCCTCGGTGCGATTCTCATGCAGGAAGTCCATGAGATTCAAGTGCCCAGACGCTGCCGCATTGCTCCTTGCCTTGGCCGTGCAGCCACCTGAGCAGTTTTCGTGCAGGTACTTCACCATTTCCAGATGCCCGCTCTCAGCGGCATGGCCGATCACGAACGGAGTCTCGACCTTGTTTTCACGCTCGAGGAAGAGCTTCACAGCTTCCAACCGACCGTACTTCGCTGCAGCGTAGATGATATACTCTCTTGTGTCCCGCTCTTGCTCGTCTCCCACCACACCTCTTGCTTCAGCGATATCGCCAACAGCGGTTTTGCCTTCCTGACGAGAGTTGTAAAGTGCTCAAGCAAATGCACGTGTCCTCTTTGCGCGGCCACAACGATTACGCGCTTTTGGATATAGCAATTGTGTTTTCGCAGCCATCGAACCACCTTGAGATTCCCGTTCCTTGTGTGGTAGCTCTAAGAGGCACTCCAGCATCTCCACGCGCCTGTACAGAACAGCAACGCGCTGGATTTTCGCAAAGCTGAGCCTGGGGTCGCCGTGATACTGGGGCTGCTTGCTCAGCTTGTAGAGCACTCGGAGCATCTCAGCGTCGTTGGCTGCGACCGCCAGGTGCGGGAGCACGATCCTCCGATATCCAGTTATGCCGTCGTGGATGGATAGCGACACGCTTTGGTAAAGTCGGCACGTCTTGGCGCGTTGTTGTTGTCGTCTGACGGTGGTGGACCGTGCAGGAGCGTCTCGTCGAAGTCTTGGTAGAACTTGTGCACCACGTGCGGGTATCCGAAGGTGAAGCCCGTGATGAACGGCAAACGTGCTCGGTTGCCGAGCACAGCAACGCCAGCGTGGAGGTCTGCCGCTGCTTCCACGTGTACTGCTGTCGCTTGTGAGCCTTCGACCTCCACTGCTGGCTCGCATTCAACGTTGGCGCTTGTTCGAGTGTGAGCAAATCTTCTTCTGCTGAGGCTCACTTTCCTGGTTTAAAGAATTATTGAAGAAATCAGGAAGGGGGAATTAGAACCCGTACCATGTAGTAAACATTTGAGGACAAATACGATCAATAGAGATTTCTGCCGACGGTAACGAAACGTCTGTGTTACCCGGTAGTAGGTAGTGGCTGGACCAGAGTCGCCTGCGCACCCGCACTTGACCACTACAGGACTGTAAAGCACTTCAGGAATTGAATCGTGCTCGCTCTCGCCAAGTTCAACAGCTGTCCCGACTACTGATCACGGTGGAGCCCTTTAGCTTCGAGAGTAAGATCTGCTGCAGCGCTGCTACTGCGACACTTTCAGCGATACGACCTGTACATCAATTGAAGCAGCTTGTATGACTCTTTTAGTGAGAGATCCACCCCCGACGTACTGCCAGCGGATGGTTTGGAAGTAATGACACGCCTACATGGCGTTACTGTAGGTCTGATGGAGTCTTATGAATACGTGTAGGCTCGAAACACAATACAGCAATTCTCTCTCACGACGAGTTCGCGTCTCGCTATCCCGTGAACTGAAATGCGAAGAGCCAACACCATTTTCTATCGTTCAATTGCGGTGACACGAACTGTCAAACAATCAAAATCTCAGGATTTGCAGACGCACTAATCCGTCCATTTTGGACGAATCACACGCGACTTTGCGTGATCAACTCCTGAAGCTACTCAACAGCATTATCAGAATGCAAGTGACGCATCGCATTTGTCACTCACTGAAGCACTCGATCGACTGGTGTGGGAGTCGGTCTTGGTGATGGTGGCTGGTTAGTTTGCCATAAACTGTGAAAGATAGCGGGCAAATCTGAAGAGCTCAGTGCTGGATTGTTTCGACTAGAGCCCTCAACTCCTCATTTCCAGTTTTGCCCAGGCAAGAGTACAGTCGGTAGCAGCACCATGAGCTCCTCGTCCTCGCAGCAGCTCCGAACCCGCCGTCCGCAGCCTCCGCCGCTCCCGGAGCCGCTGTCACTCGAAATTGACGGGAAGGCGATCATCAAGTACATCGACATCAAGCCTGCGAGCTACACGTCCAGCACGCCGACGATCGCGCTCATCCACGGCTCCCCCGGCACCTACAAGGACTTCCGGTACCTCGTGCCGCTGCTGCAGAAGAATGCGCGGATCGTCGCGCTCAACCTACCGGGCCACGCGGACTCGGAAGTGATCGACAAGGCGAACCATTTCGAGCACGTGAGTTCGACTGGCGCCTCGAGAATCGCGTTCGAAGCGCTTGGACGGATCTGCAAGGACGCCAAGAACATGTTCCTGGTCGGCCACTCGTTCGGCGGCCACACCGTGACCAACCTGGCGGCGTTCAACCTCAAAGACGCGAAGCTCAATATCCGCGGGATGGTGATGCTCAACTCCGCTGGCCACCGTCCGCACCACGCGCTCTGGCCCATGACCGCCACTGTCGTCATCGGCATCGCGCGCACCAACCTGCCGATCATCTCGTCCGCCGCGGAGTCGTTCGTGCACATGATGTACACGAAAGTCGTGGGCTTCCCGAACAGCGGACCGCCGAGCCACTTCATGTCGGCACTTGTGCGAAGCAACACGGCCGACTACGACCTCGTGAACAGGCAGCGCAAGGAGGTCGCGCACATCCCGGCGTTCGTGGCGTGGGCCAAGAACGATCCGCACATTGAAGAAGAGCTCTCGCTGCGTCTCAGCGACGAGTTCCACCCAGGGCCGCGCTTTGCTTTCGACAAAGGAGGACACAACATCCAAAAGGCGCAAGCAGACGTGCTCGCGGTCGAGATCATGCGCTGGATCGAGGCGATCATCGCGGACAACCAGACTGGAGTCGTCGCAGAGAACGCGGAGTACATTGCCGAGAATGATGAGCAGAGTCACGAGCCGAACCGCACGTGGGTCTCGAAAATGTAGAACGTATCAACGTGTCAGTGTCTCGAATTTTATACCAGCTCTAAATGCATCTATATTCAAATCAAATTCACAAAACTCTTCAGTGATCTACGGCAGCACTGTCACTTCCTTCGAGCGCTGCTCGTGGTTGCCCGCGACCACGCTTTCCATCCACTTGGTCATCTCGACAGCGAGAAAGTCCGCTTTCGTTTTCTGCACGTTGTGTCCGCCCTTCTGGAACGCAAAGCGCGGTCCCGGGTGGCACGCATCCGAGACGTCGTGGAAGATCTCTTCTTCCATGAACGCGTCGTCCTGTGCCCACGCCATGAACGACGGCAACTGCGTGCTCGTGGTCTCCAGATGGTCACGGAAGAGCTTCCAGTCCGCGGTGGCGCAGCGCACGATGCCCGCCGCAAAGTACTCCATCGGACCGTTGTCGGGAAAGCGCAGGTACTTGGTGTAGATCCAGCGCACGAGCACCTTGCCCGTGTGCTCGAGGACCGGCACTTTCGAGCGCAGCAGCTGGAACATGAGCTCGTTGGTCGTCGGCTGCAGCGCGCGGTGCGGCTTGAAGCCCGCAGACGCGATGAGGAACATGCCCTTGAGGTTCACCTGCTGCTGCTCGGCGTTCAGACCCGCGAAGTGCATCGCAGCGTGGCCGCCGAATGAGTGGCCGAGCACAAACACGTGCTCGTCGTCTTTGCAGATCGTTGATACGGCTTCGAGCGTCGACTGCACGGACTGCACCGCGCTGATGTGCTCGTAGTAGTTCTCGGTGTCAATCACTTCACTGCCATCGAAACCGGGCAGGTTGACACCGATCACACGCGCGTGCTTGCTCAGCAGCGGCATGAGGTACCGGAAATCCTTGTACGTGCCTGGCGCGCCGTGGATCAGCACGATCGTCGGCGTGTCCTTCGTCACCTTCTCGGGAGTAAACTCGACGTACTTGATCACGCACTTGCCGTCCACCTCGATGAACTTTGGCTCCGGCAGCTGCGGTCGCGGCGCTCGCGTCGTGCTGCGAGCAGTCTTCGGTGCAGCAGCAGTACTGTTCGCAGCGATGGCTGCAGCTGACGATACAGACGACGAAGCGCTCGCAGTGGAGAATGCGCTACTCAACACTTGGACCTGGAAGGAAGCTGGGACAGCATTGTGGGTTCTGAGAAGTGCCGGCGCGGCTTGAAGACGCTGCGGCGTGGTCGCTGAACGCAGCGCTCTGGCGGAGGCAGTGGTGAGGCTTCTAGTGGCGGCGCGCATCGTGGATCTGCTGACGGGGCACACGCGTGTGTCGTTGCTGTGCTGCTGGTGATTCTGAAGAAGCGACTGGAAGAATGAGCTCTTCACTCGCTCTTCGGATCCATTCGCTCTGATGGACTGACTGACGTGGATCACCAAGAGTGATTGCTTTTGCAACCGTGAAAAAGAGTTGACGTCAGCGTCCGACTCTGCCACGTCGGCGCTGTCACAGCTGATGTCACATTTTGCAGCACATCACTAAAGTGAATAGTGCCCAACTGCGAGTGACAGGCAACAACTCCACCAAGTATACAGGCATCACTTTCTCTATGAATGACTCTGAATTCTTAGCTTCTCGGTTATGATCTACTAGAACTTAGCTACTGTACTTGCGTCTCTATTCGTATTCACGGGTGCACCTGGATGCTCGTCTCCTTGGTCTTATTTTCCCTAGTAGCACGGTCACGTGGTTGTAGGACCTCTCGCACCCACTTGCCAATCTCAGCCGCAAGAAAATCTGCGCGTGTCTTCTGGATGTTGTGTCCGCCGCCTGTGAAAGCGATGCGGGGTCCCATCTGGTGGCAGAGCTTCTCCAGCTCTTCGGGGATCACTTCCTCCATGTACTCGTCGCTGGTCGACCACGCAAGGAACGCCGGCGTCGTCGACTTTAATGCTCGCACGTGGTCGGTGATGACCGAGAAGTCCGTTGTCCCCGCACGCACGATGCCCGCGACGTAGTGGCTCGCTGGGAAATCGCTCGAGAACCCGAGCATCTTGGCGTACAGGAACTTCACGGCCTTGGGCATCGCGCTGGCAATGATCGGGTTGGACGAGCGCAGCAGGTCGATCACGATCGCGTTCTGCTTTGGACGAAGCACGCGATGCGGGCGGCAACCAGCTGGTGCAAGCAGCACCATCCCTTTGATACCCAACGCTTGTGGGTTGCCATTGCCTCGAAGCTCTTGGTTGAACGCTGCGATGTTGAAAGCCGAGTGCGCTCCAAACGAGTGGCCCATGAGAAACACGTTCTCTTCTGCAGCACACAGTTCCTGCAGCATGCTGAGCGTCAGTTTCGCCGCCGGCAGCGCGCTGATCTGCTCAAAGTACCGCTTCGCGTCGACGACCGATCCTCCGAAGCCAGGCAAGTTCACGCCAATGATGCGCAACTTGATGTCCTGTTGCTGCTGGAGCAAGGGGATGATGTGTCGGTAATCCTGGTACGTGCCTGGCGCGCCATGCACAAGCACCATCGTTGCGTTGACGCTGGTCTGAGCCCCATCAACACTGTCCGGCGGCGGCTGCATGTCGATGTACTCGATCGTGCAGTTCTCATCGCGCAGGTGGAAGAGCTTTGGCGCTGGCAGAGGTGGGGGTGGTGGGCGGTGCTCGCGTGGCGCCGACGGGTTCGCTCTCGGGATCACGTCCGCAAATGAGACAAAGCTGCGCGCGCTGGTCTTGAACGCATGGGGCGAGGTGTTGGTAGACACGACGAGCAGGCGCCTTGCAGTGCAGACGCCGTGGCGGCGGTGGCAGTAGGCGGCGCGCGATGCAGTAGCGGCGGCACCAGCGAGCACAGAGCGCATTTAACGATTGTTTTTGCTTGGCAACTGGCACCGTTTCGTGTGTCAGTCAAGTGGGAACAATAGCTGCCTGTTGTGGGTTCGTTTTCTCGTTCGAACCTGACGTGAATCTGTTCTAGCAACATAATGAACGCTTCTGCAACATTAAGGAAATGACCATCAGCATCATAAATGATGATGGTCGCACGTGTCACTTCACATTTATATTCTGGCAGAATGAGCTGGCGCAGTACTTCCCCACAGGCATGGCACGTAGCGCGATAACAGACTGGCAGTTGCTCAAGGAGCACCTAGATGACGCCCCAGGGTCTCGTCGTGTAACTTCTCGAAGGGCACTTGAAGGGCTCAGGTCGCTGAGGAATCCTCAGCTCCAAGCTCAAAATCAGCCCAACATGCTATTCAATCAAAAAACATTCTGCTTGGTGGCGGTATATCGGTATACCGGTATATTTTCAACCCAAATGAGTTGATTTTCGTGGCATCGTAGCGAGGGCTGTTCACAAGATGCAATGAACGCGGCTGCAAGGAACGGCCACGACGAGATCGTCCAGTTTCTCTGTGAGCACTGCCGAGAAACGAGCGACATTGAATCCGCACTCCGAGAAGCAGTTGCCTTCGGTCGACTGGACACCTGCAAGCTCCTCCATTCACAGCTTCAGCCTGGAGAATCAGCGTGCAAAGCGGTGGAGATCACGTCACCGAGGTACCAAAACCAAATCATCAAGTTCCTGTGCGAGAATCCGCAGCACGAGTCTGTGCGCATCCTGAAACAAGTGGTGGAGAATGAATCGGAGAGTGTCGTCAACTCGGTGTCGCGCTTTTCGAGCCTCGAAGAACTGGCGGAGGCGAATGAGTTGGCAGTTAAGCAGAACAAGCTGCAGGTCGTTCAGATAATAGCTGCTCGTATGCAAAGTAGTACTAGTATACAGCAACGATCGCAGTCGACTGAGCGTGGTGAGAAGTTTATTATATTATTGACAGACCCAAAGCTCACCATATTTTCCAATGCGGCCACCACATGAATGTGTTGATCCGCAAGTCGACGTATTTATGCTCTCCCCAATGCCATGCTTAAATACTTCTATCAGCACAACGACCCGTGCAGTGTATGTGATGAGGCGGCTGACCTTACTACTAGAGCTGACAATGGCAGCCTGGACTTCCAGCAGCGCAAGAACGAAACAAGCAGCCGACCCATCAACACTGCAGCTAGCTGCGGCCACTTGGAAGCTGTCAGGTTTTTCATCGACAACCGCATCCCGTTTGACATTCTGGACACAGTTGGCACGGCAGCGGAGAAAGGATACCTAGACATCGTCAAGTACCTCCATGAAAACTACCATGATGATGGGTTTACGCCTCGGACGATGCGCGTCGCAGCAGAGTGCGGCCACTTGGAGATCGTCAAGTTCCTGCAGGAGAACCGCACTGAGGGCTGTACCCCAAACACCCTGGACCACGCTGCATGCCGCGGTCATCTGGAAGTCGCCAAGTTCCTGCACGAACACTACAGCTCCCTAAATGTTTTCCTCGTTCGGTCGATTGGATCGCGGCCGATGGACACCTGGAAGTCATCAACTTCTTCCGCTTCGCCAACATAAACGCAGAGTTTACAACCGAAACAATGGACCGTGCAGCGTCCAAGGGTCGTCTCGAGGTCGTGAAGTCCCTTCACTTCAACCGCAGCGAGGGCTGCACAGCCAACGCGTTGAGCCAGGCTGCCCGGGGTGGCCACGACAACGTCGTGGAGTTCCTGTTGGAGCACCGAACTGAAGGCGACGTCGTGGATGCGTTCATTCAAGCGGCTTTGGAGTATCAACTAAAGGTTGTCCAGCTTCTTCGCCCGAAAGTTCCACCTGGAGAGATCGTCCCACGCATTGTGGAGGCTGCCTCTCAGAGACGCTATTGGGTGAGTAACCGATGTGGAAGTATTTGTGCGCGCATCAGCAGCAGGAACCTGCGAGTTTCCTGATGCACGCAGTAGTTGCGGAACAAAATGGGTCGTGGAGAACGTGCAAAAGTACTCGAGCGTCGACGAGCTGATTGAAGCAAAGGAGTACGCTCTGGAGCTGAACAAATCAGAGGTTGCTCGCATAATCGAAGAGCGAATCCGAACAGCTACAACTGCAAGCACATAGTCATTATTTACAGGAAGGACAGACCCAGACCCCAAGCGTCTTCATGAGAGACACTCATTAATGTACACCAGCAAATCGAGAGATACGGCCAGCTGGAGACTGTGAAGCTCTTCCTTGAGGGCGAAAACAAGATCGAAACGCATTCTGCGATCGACCATGCGGCTCGGAAAGGACATATGAATGTCATCAAGTACGTGCACGAGAACCACTCAGGCGGCTGCACAGTCATGGCGATAAGCAATGCGGCAGCTTCTGGGCACATCGATATTGTGAAGTTCCTGCACGAGAATCGAAGTGAAGGTTGTGCTCCAGATGCGATGAGCCGTGCAGCTCGGAATGGGCATCTGGAGGTCGTCAAGTTTCTTCATGACAAGTACCTCCCTTCTCTCAAGTGCTCGACGACTGCGATGGATCAAGCTGCCACCATTGGCCACCTCGAGGTTCTCAAATATCTACAAGAAAATCGCGTTGGATCGTGTTCAGCAGCAGCAATGGGTGGAGCAGCGGAAAGTGGGCACCTGGATGTTGTCAAGTTCCTGCACCAGAACTGCAACTTGAGGTATTCACCACGTGCGATGGAGAGAGCAGCGCGAAATGGACACCTGCAGATTGTGACATTTCTGCTCTCCATCCGCACAGAGGGCCAGTTTGGTGCTGGTCTACGCTGCGCTGTCAAGTATGGACACTACGAAATCGTGAAGCTTCTGTGCGACCATGACCCGGAGCGTGGGGTCGTTCCCGCTCTCAGAGAAGCAGCTTCGCGCAGTCCTTTGGAGATCGTCAGGCTGCTTCGAGTGAAGCTTCAGCCTGGACAATCAGTATATCCCGCACTGAGAGCTGCAGCAGTTTACAGATCATTTCGAACAGATGTTGTCGAGTTCCTATGATAAATGGTGCTTGGTCCTTTTGTAAAACGGAGGAAGTGAACCCAAATGGAGCTAAGTCATTCTTGACAGTTTTCATCGCCCATGCGTGGTAAGGCTTTCCTCACCATTAGGAGAGGTGCCTGTCCGCTTGCACCTTGAAGGTTTAAAATCAGCGCAACTCTCTAGCGTCTGGAGAAGGTTGGTTGTGGCGTCGCTCCTCTCCCTGACGAGAGTCTGACGACACTTTCGTTATTTCGTTTCGAATCCGCACAAAAATCCCAACTCATGGTTGGGATTTCCTTGACGATATTTATGATCGAACTTTCGACAACAACGCTACTCTTATCCAAGCCAGAGTCCTCAGATTACGGTCTTAGCGAGCGAGCGAACTTGCCTGCCGCCTGGTGCCAACCGTAATTGGTCAGGCTCCGACAGATCAACTTGTAGCCCGCTCGTGTCGTCAATCGAGGTGCTGTTCAAGTCCTCCAAGAGCATCCCTCGTGGGTGTCGAAGCCGTCCACAAACAAACTGACGGCTGTCCGCTCGAAAATTGTCATGTGGCCAGCCTCCAATTTCAATTTCAGAGCCTTCCGGTTGATTCTGGAGGAGGAGCCTGGCGTGTTTGGATGAGTGACTTACTGTAACGGTTAAAGCAAGTTTAACCTAAGAGACGGTGGTCGACGCTGACGCATCCAGTTGCGATCCCCAGAACACCACAGTCAATCAGGCCTAAACATTTCCAGAGAGTTGATTGCGATGGGTGTCGATGCTTGGACTTGGCTTGCGACCGAAGGGATGCAAAACTGAAGATGGGCACTGTGGTGAAAGCGAGGGAGGCGATGTATTATCGAAGTGTGCCTTGTTTCACCAATTGTAAAGACCAACATAAATCGTTGAATTTTGGGAGAAGACCCCATCGGTGGTTCATGATGTTCGCGATTTCAAAGGAACTATGCAGAACTGTGATCGAATTTCATGCTGTTCAAAACATTGATACCTACTCGGAGCACCTATTTTCATTCGCGTTTGAAAGCTCAACGAAGCGGTTGGTAGTCTCGATGGCTGTTGTGTTGTTGTTTGTTTCCTTTTGATCTCAATTAGAAGATCGATCTCTGTGTCTAATGAACGCATCTCAAACTGTAAGAAATGGCGTGCAAGGTGTGGTAATATACCTGAAGAAGAACTGCGGGTCCGAGTCGTTCGTGTTTTTGCTCGCCCTCCTGATTGATACGCCAGGGTCCCACTGTACGTGCCTGCGGTTGCGTCTCGTCTCGTCTCGCCTCTCTCTCTCTCTCTCTCTATCTCT
>JAADVK010000536.1:0-22454 GCA_023334975.1 Globisporangium sylvaticum | reverse complement strand
TGGGTGCTGCAGGACAACCTGACCACGTACGTTCCCGAAGTGCCGCGCCTGCGCAAGCGGTCGTCGATCGTGCTCAACAAATGGTCGGGGCAGATCAAGCCGCGACGCAACACGTCTCGATCTGCTTCGTCTACGGCCGTCCTTTCTGTCGTGTCTCAGAAATCAATCGATGAAGATGAGAATGGCCACCCGAACAAGTCCAGTCTCCCATCCTCGTCGTCCTCGTCGGCGCTCTCGTCCGAGTCCATTGTGCAGCACTTGGGCTGCAAATTGTACGGAAGCTACACGGGCGGCTCGGTGTACCTTGGCGGGAACGTCGAGGCAACGTGCTGGCGAGAGAAGGTCGCGGTGCCGTTGCTGCAGAAAGCGGGGATCCCGTTTTACATTCCGTACCTGGACTACCTCACGTTCGAGCTGTCGCGCCAGCCTGGGACGAAGCCCCCAGTGTCTCGCGCCGACCGATGGAAAGAGATTGACGCAGAGAAAGACCGCGCCGAGCTCATTCTGTTCGTGATCCCAAACCAAGCGCGCTCCATCGCCGCGATGACTGAGGCTGTGGAGCTGGTCGCGAGCTGGCACGCGATGCTGCTGGTGATTGAACCACTAGAGGAAGGTTGCATCGTCTCCAAGGATGGGGGCGTGGTCGCCGGACGAGAGTTCAAGGACCTGGCACGAGCGCGCGCGTACCTACAGGAGATGGCCGAGCGCAATGACGTGCAAGTGTTTTCTTCAGTCGCAGAGGCCGTCGAGAGTATAGTCGAGCGTCTCTAGGGAGACTTAGAGGAGTTCAGGAGGTCTGAAGATGGATTTATTTCAGCAAGTCCAAGAGCAGCCCTCCCCCACTCAGCACCAGGAGCGTAGGTGGATGCGTGCATCAGCAAGCAGCGAGCGAGACGTCGAGAAGAACTGTTGGGTCTGGACTCTGAGGAACTACCAACAGCCACCCACAAGCGCGTTCGTGTGGTCTCTGGGCATCACCCTCCGTCCACAGGTCAAGAGCATGAGAAGATGTGACGGCTTGACTGAAGCGTTTGAAGCTGAGAAATATCAGTAAATCACAAGATAATTCTCATGAACGCGAAGTTTCTGGGGTAAAACCCGGTTAAAGTGAATACGTGAACCCATTTATCTACAAAGATCAAGATGAATCGGTTAAACGGTACATTTGAAACTCACTGTAAAGAGGTTACTCGTGTCTTTCCCACGGGCCAGTATAAAGAGCGCAATCCATTCGCTGTGACTTGTAACAAATCCATGGTGGTACTCTCACTTGCTTTCGTGAGAGACCACTGGGCCACAGATTCCAAAGATCAACCAGAGCAAGAAGCAAGGAAGAGATGGCTGACTCTGCGCCTGCGCCTGCCGCCGCCGCCGCCCCTGGGGCGTCCACGCCACCGCCGCCAGCGCCTGCGACCGCTTCCCCCGCCGCGCCCGCTGTGGAGGAGAAGAAGCTGAGCAAGAACGCGCTCAAGAAGCTGCAGCGCGGCGAGAAGAGCGACAAGCCGAAGAAGGAGAAGGACCCGAACCGCTGGGCTCCAAAGAAGGACAAGGAGGCCAAGAAGAAGGAGGCCAAGCCCGCCGCGGTCGTGCCGGTGTTCGTGAACAGCACGCCCAAGGGCGAGAAGAAGGACTTGGCCGAGCCCATGGCCGCGGCGTACAACCCCGTGGCGGTGGAGGCCGCGTGGCAGGACTGGTGGGAGAAGTCGGGCTTCTTCGCGTGCTCGGACGAGAAGATCAAGAACGCCAAGCAGGACGAGCGCTTCGTGATGGTGATCCCGCCGCCGAACGTCACGGGCTCGCTGCACTTGGGCCACGCGCTCACGGTCGCGATCCAGGACGCGCTCACGCGCTGGCACCGCATGCTCGGCCACGCCACGCTCTGGGTGCCGGGCACGGACCACGCCGGTATCGCCACGCAGTCGGTGGTGGAGAAGCGCCTGATGAAGGACGAGAACCTGAGCCGCCACGACCTCGGCCGCGAGGAGTTCCTCAAGCGCGTGTGGGAGTGGAAGACCCAGTACGAGTCGCGCATCCACCACCAGTTCCGCAGCGTGGGCTGTTCGGTCGACTGGGAGCGCGCGTACTTCTCGATGGACGACAACTGCTCGCGCGCCGTGCGCCACACGTTCTGCAAGCTCTGGGAGGAGAAGCTCATCTACCGCGCGACGCGCATGATCAACTGGAGCTGCCGCCTCAAGACCGCGCTGTCGGAGATCGAAGTGGACTACATTGACATTGAGAAGCGCACGAAGATGGCGGTGCCCGGCCACAACCCGGAGCGCAAATACGAGTTCGGCGTGCTCACGTCGTTCGGCTACCAGGTCGAGGGCTCGGACGAGCAGATCATCGTGGCGACCACGCGTCTCGAGACGATGCTCGGCGACACGGGTATCGCGGTGCACCCGGAGGACCCGCGCTACACGCACCTGCACGGCAAGTTTGTGATCCACCCGTTCAATGGCCGCCGCATCCCGATCGTGCTGGACGCGGTGCTCGTGGACATGGCGTTCGGTACCGGCGCCGTGAAGATCACGCCGGCGCACGACCCGAACGATTACGAATGCGGCAAGCGCAACAATCTCGAGTTCATCAACGTGCTCACGGACGACGGCGCGATCAACGACAACGGCGGCGAGTTCAAGGGCCTGATGCGCTACGACGCGCGTGTGGAGGTCGAGAAGGCGCTGGCCGCCAAGGGCCTCTTCCACGGCAAGACGGACAACAAGATGCGTCTCGGCATCTGCTCGCGCTCGGGCGACGTGATCGAGCCGCTCGTGAAGCCGCAGTGGTTCATCAACTGCGACCAGATGGCCAAGGACGCCATGGACGCCGTGACGAACAAGGACCTGACGATCCTCCCGGAGTCCCACGAGAAGACGTGGTTCCGCTGGCTCGAGAACATCCGCGACTGGTGCATCTCGCGCCAGCTCTGGTGGGGCCACCGCATCCCGGCGTACTTCTCGCGCATCAAGGACGAGAAGTGGGTCGACCCGAACGCGGAGGAGAACGCGGACCGCTGGGTCGCCGGCGTGAGCGAGCAGGACGCGCGCTCCAAGGCGGCCAAGAACCTCGGCGTGGCGGAGGACCAGGTGATCCTGGAGCAGGACGACGACGTGCTGGACACGTGGGTGAGCGCGGGTCTCTTCCCGTTTGCGGTGTTTGGCTGGCCGGAGAAGACGATCGACTTTGACAACTTCTACCCGACGGACCTGTTGGAGACGGGCTCGGACATTCTCTTCTTCTGGGTCGCGCGCATGGTGTTCATGGGCCAGAGGCTCACGGGCAAGCTGCCGTTCCACACGGTGTACCTGCACTCGATGGTGCGCGACAAGTACGGCCGCAAGATGTCCAAGTCGCTCGGCAACGTGATCGACCCGCTCGAGATTATCGCCGGCTGCTCGCTCGAGGACCTGCTCGCGAAGCTCGAGAGCGGCAACCTGCCGCAGAAGGAGATCGAGAAGGCGAAGAAGGGCCAGCAGGCGGACTTCCCGAACGGCATCCCCGAGTGCGGCGCCGACGCGCTGCGCTTCGGTCTGCTCGCGTACACGCAGCAGGGCCGCGACATCAACCTGGACATCAACCGCCTCGTGGGCTACCGCAACTTCTGCAACAAGCTCTGGAACGCCACGCGCTTCGCGATGACGAACCTCGAGGGCGGGTTCTCCGGCGACGACGCGATCGCGACCACGGTGCTCGCGAACAAGGTCGTGAACCTGCGTGACCGCTACATTCTCAGCCGCCTCAGCTTCACCATCGAGGCGTGCAACAAGGCGTTCAAGGCGTACGAGTTTGGCGAACTGACCAACTTGCTGTACAACTTCTGGCTGTACGACCTCTGCGACGTGTACCTCGAGCTCGCGAAGCCCGTGTTTGGCGGCGAGGACGCGGACGCGAAGCTCACGGCCCAGCAGACGCTCTACATCTGCCTGGAGTACGGTCTGCGTCTGCTGCACCCGCTCATGCCGTTCGTGACGGAGGAGCTCTGGCAGCGCCTGCCGGGCAAGCGCTCGACCGCGAGTATCACGGTTGCGTCGTACCCGCTGCCAGTCGCCGGCTGGAGCAACCCGGAGGTGGAGGCCAACATGGAGCTCGTGAAGGAAGTGATCCACGCCGCGCGCTCGGTGCGCGCCGAGTACAACCTCGTGAACAGCGTGCGTCCGCAGTTCTTTGTCAAGTGCGCCGACGAGGACGTGAAGAACGTTATTGAGGCGCAGCTGGACGACTTCAGCACGTTGGCCAAGGCCGGTGAGAGCAAGAGCCTGCTGAGCGAGGAGCCGCCAAAGGGCTGCGCGATGCACAGCGTGAACGAGAAGATCCAGATCCACGTGCTTCTCGCGGGCCTCGTGGACTTTGCGAATGAGATCTCCAAGATGGAGAAGAAGCTCGCGAAGATCACGCCGTCGATCGACAGTCTCCAGAAGAAGATCAGCAAGGACGACTACGTGACCAAGGTGCCGGAGAGCGTGCGCGAGACCGAGGCCGCCAAGCTCGAGGCGCTGACCAAGGAGACGGAGGCGATCAAGAGCGCCATCGCGGGTTTCCAGCGTCTGTTGTAAAGAGCAGGAGAGTCCTTGATGGAGAGGTCTCTCTCGTAGTGTGCTTGGTGCGTGAGATCGATTTGCTTTTGCTTTGCTTTGCGTTCTTCTATTGAATCAGGACAAATACATGCATTTTGCCTCTTCGTAATCTCTCTTAGTATGTTCATTTGAGCTCTTCGCTGTCCTCTGCGTCCTCCTGGTCGTCGGCAGTGGCCACTGTGCCCGGGAGCACGGGCTCCGGAGCGATGGGGATAGCGATCGCAGGTGGCGGTGGCTCAACTGCTGCTGATACCAACATGGCAAGCGGCTCTGGAGCTTTCGTGGAAGTCAGCGACTGGTCTTCGACATTTCGGTGGTTGTCCAGGTTGGCGCCTTCCTTTGCATCAGCAAAAAGAGTTACCGTAGCAGAAATTCTCTTCTCCTCTGCCTCCAGCGCCTCCTTCTCGCTGATCTGCTGGATCAGGAGCTGCTGGAAGAGCTGGAGCTTCTGCATCGCGTCCTCCACGCGCAGCGTAAAGTAGCTCAGCTGCTGGTCCAAGTGTCGGTCGAGCTCTTCGGCCGAATGCAGGAGGCTGCCAACACCGTTAGAAAATCATTAACAGGCAGGTACCTACCTGAAACAAAGATGAAATGACCAACTTTGCAAGTGCACATCCATTGCCTTTGCGTGTGGTCTGCGTTTTGAGAGAATTCGTCTGGCGGATGCTCCTCCGAGTCGCCGTCGTTCAAGCCCCAGACCTTCTCAAGGTTCGTGAGCTCCGCGGGCTCTTCGGCGATGGCGAAAATCTCCCTCGTCGCCTGCTGGATCTTCTCGAGGCCTCTGGTCGCAGCGAGGCGCAGTTTCTACCATGCAAGTCAAAAACAGTTTGGGTGAGCAATCGTGTCTGAGCCTACCCTTCAATGAACCATTTGGCAAAACCTTTGGCAGCGAGGCTTCGTAGACGCTCATGCCGTTCGACTCGAGCTGCTTCTTGGCGATCTCCAGCAGCGGTGCGCCGTTTGCTTTTTCATTTTTGGCTGCGACGCGGTCCGAGTCGAAGCGCTCGCGGAGAATCGCCACTGCGATGTTCTTTCGATACACAGTCATGAGAGAAGAAAGAGCTCTTGAGGTTAGCAGAGTACAAAAAGAAAACAAGAGGTGATAGCAAAACTGGACAGTGTGTTTGTTGGGAACGAAGAAGATCTACGTACCAAGATCACGAACGTGGTCGAAAGCTGGAAAGGCACGCGGAAGACAACCGCAGAGCTGCCCATCGGTTCTGCGCCATTCCAGCGCTTCAAAAGGCTCTTGAACATCGTCGCTCTAAGTTGTATCAAGGATTACAAATTCAGTCAGGATAATTACCATTCAGTCAGTCAAATCGATGCGAGGCACACGTACATGCTGACTGCAAAAGTCCGGAAGCTCGTGAGCGACGGTGGAAAGAGCAATGTGGCTGCCTGAGCAAATCCCACAACATAGAGCACCAGCACGAACAAGTAGGTGCTCAGGAGCGTCTCGGCGCGCTCAAACTTCTCCATCACCCTCTCCAGCGGCTTGAGGCATTTCGCGAACCGAAACAGGCGCACCACATGAAGAAGTCTACCCACGCCATAAGCGAGCGCTCCGTGCGCAGCAAGCGTGAGTTCTCCGTGAGGTCGACGTGTGAGTTGTTGGCTGCGAGCCGCACAATCAGCGCGTGGTTGGCGGTCACGAGTGCCTTGATGCGGGTCGTGATCACCGCGATCCATGACACAACGATCGTGAAATCCACGACGTGGCTCACGACGATGAAGTAGAACCAGCGGTACCTCGACAATTTCACCATTTGCTTCTGGGCAAACCACAGAAAGCCCGCGAGCAGCGCGATCCCGACGTAGAACCGCAGCGAGAAGATGAACACGCCCGAGTACTGGTCCAGGTGGATCGGCATGATGGAAGAGGTCACGACCACGCCGCCCGTGGCTGCAAACTCAAAGAGAATGACTACGGCGCAGTGCACGCCGACCGCTGCGTTGTACAAACTGAATTCGACAAAGAGCGCGCGGCTCGAGCGGTCGATCCACTTGGCGCTTTCAACGTTGTCAGCTGGCAGTACGGCCCACAGTCGATGTCACTGCTGTTGGTAGTAGTAGAACGGATGAACGTCGCATTGAGGCGTGGGATAAACTGACGATAGCCGCTCGAAGGGTACGCTGCGAGCTTTCCCTGAAAGAAATCCGCCTCTGATGACGATGAGATCAGGTCAGGATCCGACCAGTGGTCCACAAAGTTGGCTTTTTCAAGCGCAGTCTTGAGCTCCACGTCACGGGAGTACGGAGGATAACAGGTTTGTGCCTGTCGCCGTCCACTGCAAGTGACGTTGCGCACACGCAGCAGCCGTAACTGTAGCCCTCCAAGCAGCAAATTGGTCCGATCCGCCACTCCAAGTTGCGAGTCCACCACGTCTGCTGCATACAGATCGCCGTTGTACCAGCGGTCCTGGAAAAGCGTCTCGTGAAGCGGACCTAGCAGGTAGCTCCACACGTCGTCGACACTGTTGGCATCGCTTAACGAGCGTCCTTGGTTCATAGCTGGAAGTTGCAACACTGAGAATCCAGAGAATGTCGAAATTGGTGGTGCTGGTGTCCACTTCTTCTGCACCAGGGCTCGCTGGAGCCCCAGCACCAAGTCGCTCGACCGCTGGTCGTAGAGCGAGAGCGCTGACGTGAGCACGAAGCAGAGCACGAAGAACGCGTAGAGCAGCAGGTCCGTGCGGCTCGTAGAGCGTGCATTTCTGGAACGGGTACATGGTTTTCTTGATCTCGATGCGCGTGTGGCGGTGCTACGGCCCCGAGTACGCGAAGAGCGCCACGTACGCCAGGTCGAGCACTTTGGACTGGTTGGTCGCAGCGTCGGCCTCCGGGTGCGCCGCGAGCTTGGCGAGCAGCTGGAAACCCTCGACCGCGATCTCCTCCGTGTCCAAATGCGACGCCAGCGCTTCGACGATCCGCGGGATGCCCGAGAAGCCAAAGATTGCAAAGATCAGGCGGACATCGGCGGCTGCATTAGGAGGAAAATGTACAAGCAGCTTGGGTTAATTTACAGCGATAGCACTAGAATTTGTGATGACAATGGAGAAATGAGGCTTACTCTTGGCGTTGAGGCCGTTGAGAATGCCGATCGCGTGCCACACGAGCTCCGTGTCCTTGATGAAGTGCTTCATGGCCGACATAGTGAGCGCGATGCCGTTGCCGTCGACGAACGTCGCAGCGATGGCGGCTGAATTGACAACAAAGGGCCAAGAACAATTACGTTAGTCATGCCTTTATGAATCTAGGAATTTGTTTTCGTATCTAATACCGTCCGTGACGAGGAACCCGAGCGGCACGAGCGCGCCGCGGCAGATCTCCTGGCTCGTGTGGAATCGCTTGACGAGTCCGAGCAGCTCCAGCACCAGCTCGGGCGACGACACGGTCTCCTTCACCAGGTCTGTCACAAAAAACAGAAAAGGAAGAATCAGTTTATAGCAGTTCGACACATCGCGCGTTTGTTCTCTTCATCTCGCTCGTAGCTTCATTCTCGCACCGTTCATGACGAGACTGCCGAGCGCCTGGCACGCGGTGCTGATGACGTCGTGCTTGTTGTCGTGGAAGCGCACGCACTTCATCACGATCTCCTTGGCGTCCGCGATCGCCAGGAACTCGAGCGCGCCATCCACTATGTGCCGTAATAACAACAATAAAGCACCACCAGCACCACACAAGTCAATTGGTTCGTCAGTTAGCCATTACTTCAACCGACATAATCCCCAGCACCAGATGGAGAAACATGATCACGCAGCATTAGCTATGAGGCGATTGCTGCTCTGATAGTGAACCCACCGTGCAACTTCGTGTAGATATGAATGCACTCGAGCACAGGCACGAGCACGTTCTCATTGTGGATGAACTTCTGCAGCGTGAAGAGCGCCAGCTGCATGCCGTTGGCCGCGAAGAAGTCGTACGCCGGGTTGTACCCGAACGTCTGGCTGCCGCACGCAAAGTAGAAGTCGCCCACGTCCGCGAGCGTCTGGAAGCCCGAGAGCACGGCCCAGACGTAGTTGATCTCCTTGCTGATCGAGTCGCAGATGCTCGGCACGCCGCGCGACTTGAGCAGACTCAGCAGCTCCTGCTCCGCCTCCGTGAGCTCGCGCCGCTTCTCATGGCTGCACGCGCCGTCCTCCGGGAGCTTGTGGTACGCGCGACTCATGCTGAAGATGCGGACGCTTCTCTCTATCTGCGCTGTTCAGCGGTTGGCGTGAGCGGTCGCGTCGGCGCATTTGCAAAAAGCAAACGACGCGGTGGCGAAGGGTCCACCTGCGCCGTGTCGCCCATTTGCGCTAGTCGCCGCCACCGTCAATCCTCAAAGGGCACGGACGCCCGACACAAGTAGCGAGCGACAGAGAGACAGTCGCACACACGCACATGTGCGGCACTCCATGCAACCAACGCGAAACGCTCTCTTGTTCTGTTTTTAGGGTGTATCTTTTCATATTACAATATTAGGGGGAACTGCCTCGTCAATCGCCGAGGCGTCAGTCAAATCTCGAAATTCCTCACTCACTCACTCACTCTCGGACGGCACGCAATAATTCTACAGGATCCGCTGCACACGCGCGTGCGCAGCAGATTTATAACCAGTCGTGCTGCGCGGGCTCTTCGTCGTCCACGAAGCGCGAGCCCATGCTGACGCTCTTGGAGATGCCTCGCAGAGACGTGGCGCGCGGCGACAGCGCCACCGACGAGCCGCGATTCAGCACGTAGCTCTGGGGTCCGGACGTCGTCGACCGACCGTTCGACGTCATGCGACGCAGGTTCGCTACACATCACACAAAGCGCGCAGAAACGTGGAAATAAGTACAGTTTGTTGCGGCATTGTATTGGAAACAGCTCTAACATGCAACGGCAATTTTACCCAAGGACGTCTGGTTGCCTGAGTCAGACAGGTACATCATCGTGTGGCGCGAGGGCGGATCTATAATTAGAGAGCACGCAGACAGAGAGAGGCGGGGTGAATCATCATCGCCATCACTTGACACGGGGCTAAATATGGCGGTGCATTGTCACTTACCTATGGTACTCTTTGTGGAACTCGAGATCAAGGCGTTCGTCTTGGCTTTCTCTTGGTCCAGTTTGTTCAGCTTCAGCAGAATGTCTCTCCGCTGGCGCAAAAGCGCCGTGAGGTCGACGTCCGACTCGCGCTTCGGCGACGGCGCATTCTCCACCGCCGCGGGGTTGTCCAGTGCGTTCGCAGCGGTCTTTGAGACCACCGGACGCGCAATCTTCTTATAGTTCTTCTCCGACACGACGTCACCGGTGGTGGTGACTTCGTGCTGTTTCTGGCAGTTCACACAGAAACCGAGCTTGAATGGGTTGGGTCGGAACTCGGTGCACACTGATTCCTCGTCAGGGTCGTCCACGGGTTCGCCCCATCGGGCGTGGATCACGGACGGCGAATAGACTGGGCTGCCCAGAATGAGGTCGCTGTCGAAGTGCATGAGTTCTATGTTGTGGTCGGCCCCCATGTAGCCTGGATCGTCGTACGAGTGGTAGACCATCTTGTCGTCATCCATCGTCGACTTCTGCTGTCTCAAGTTCGGGCGGCCTCGTGGTGCTTGGCGGGAGTTATTTCGCCCAAAGCCTTTCTTCGATCTGTTTGACCCGCGTAACGCATACAAAAGTAGCCCATCGATTAGAAAGTGATTCAGACCAAGCTGCCCGTACACGACAAGCAATTTACTCACCCGTTGGACGCATCTGCTTCGATCGCAGTGTCCAAATCAATCGCTTGGTTGTTGTTGTTGTTGTTGTTGCCGGACGTCCAGTGGAATCGGGATTTCTCGCTCTTGGACTTTCCTCTGCTAGAAGAAACAGGCACACACACACACACATATCGTCAGCATCTCCCACTTTCAACCACTTTCACTCGCGTGGCAAGCGTAGATTTCGTACCTGTTCCGCCTTCGCTGAGGCGGAGGGGACGGCGCGTTCACCAGCGTGTCCAAATCCACGCTCTCGATGACATCCGGCGCCGACCATCGACCTCGCTCTCCAGTGTCCCTGCCGTATCCAATCGCACACACATCGGAGCCTATTCGTGAGTCTCCCATTCGCTTCGTTCATCACACAAGTCTCTCTCTCTCTCTCCGTTCACTCACCTGTGGTCGCGTGGTCTCTGCTCACTCAAAATGACTTGTGTCTATCGTCATCCACATTCATATTCACACAACGGACCCCACAATGTCAAGTTAATGCGACGCCTCGCGTGTGTGTGTACAGCGGGGGAGACAAAACAAACATACCTCGCTGCGCGTGCATGAGTTCCCCATACATGCAGCCGGCGCCTCTGCGTCGCGCCCGCGTCCAAAAAGCTGCTGCTGCTGCTGGTCGTGCTGTGGCGCTCTCGCCTTCTTCTCACTCGCAAAAGCGCTCGCGTCTCTTCTCTCTCGTCTCGCTCGTCTCTCTCGTCTCTCGCGCTCGCTTTCGAAATGCTGCCGGTCCCTTGTTTCCTGTTGCTGCTGCCGCTTGTCTTGCGGCCTGTCGCCAAACGCAAAGCGCGCCAGAGAAGCCACGGAGAACACACACTCTGCTGCTGTTTGCTGTTGCCTGATTCCCGCCCGCTTGGCCCCTTTCTTTCCTTCCCTTCCCCTTCAATTCCCACACAAAAAGCTTCAATTTTCAAAAAAGTTGCCCGCGATTCCCTATCCCTTTGGTACAAAAGAGGCAGTGCAAAGCCTCCACCGCAGCCTCTCGCGATGGGTGGAATAGTTAAGCAGGGGGCTTTGTACGATAAACAGGGAGTGCGGGATACGAGAAGATCGCGATTTACTGATACTTTGTGCCAATGTTAAACGCGAAGGACCTTCAGCTCGCTTTGTAAAGAGGGTGCCAGGACGCCGCGAGAGGATTGAAAGCGCGCAAAGTGAGCAGATCTTTCTCTAACCCATGTACAGTAACGCTCAACGTTACATATGGAAATTGTATGGGCTGGAATAATCAGCGACAAAACCCAAACAACAAGAACAGGAGTGTCTAGAAACAGTGCCGAAAAGCCAACATTGCGACGGTTTTACAGTCAACTTCGCTTCCAATGGCCACTGTTGCCAAAGCCCGGTTGGGCTTGCTCTTTTATTTGGATGCTCACATGTTCGTTTAGAAAAATGGTGTGCAACCATCAAGCAAACACCCTCGTAACGCGCAGGACAAGCGGGAATGGCTTGGTGTCCTCGATTTACGCAAGTGTGTCAACGTACGGCTCAAGCACTTAGAGCTGCTTCTGTCGACGATTCAGTGCTAAGGACACACATAAGTTGGTGTGTAAGAAACCTTGAAGCATACACACCTTTGAGTGTTATTTTAAGATAAGTGAAAGCGCTATCTATTGTACCATACTGCCTTCACAAAGCTGGCAATCGAAAGTTCAGAGTAACAAGCATCTATTGCTGCACCGGCTGGTCATCAGCAAGACCAGTCGTCCTAAGTGTGTTGCTCGAGATTAATGTTGTCACGTGTTCCAAATGCTTATGTTTGCATGCAGAAACCTTGTCACTGCCTCCGCTGCTAAACCTTCGCTTTGCTATGTCTGCGATTGCACCGTTACTGGCCACTCTCGTAGATGTCTGGGTCTAAAAGCTGTCCTTCGACATGGTGGAAACTTTGCAAACATTTGGGAGACCAACACGTGAGAAAGGTTGCATCAAATTCATTGTGCAGGATTTGTTATGGGTATTGTTTGGGATGTTACGATGATACCCCTCTCCCGAAGCGCATTTTTCTCGTTTGGCTTCTACAATACATCGAATGGGGCTGCATCCGAAGGTGCACTTTTGAGTTCCGATCTTGCTCTTATAAACCCCGCCCTAACACTCGGAGTTGACTGAACTACAGTAGGTATGGCAAAGTGCTTCTTCATTCATTAACTGAGACACGATTTGCTGATGATTTTTGTGAGTTCCGCTCCAAGGCATTCGACGCGATGTCTGGTCCAACACAACAGATAGCAGATCAAAGGACCCGCTACTTTTCTTGGATCCTGCTCCGATCCCAATGTTTATTCCCTTGCAAAAATGTGGCCATGATGTCAAGCTGTATGTAAGTGGATATTCGCAGACACTGCGTGCAGCGTTTCTAAAAATAACACAGAGGGAATCGCAGGTATCCGCAGTGCACCACACCAGCCCTCTTCGTTTACCTTGCACTTTGCAATCTGGGACACCGTTTCTAAATCAGACTCACTCCGAGCCAAAAATAAAAGTATCCAGGTGGCGATTTCTACCGCAGACGTTTCTAACACCGCGTTTCTAAAGCGTTTCTAACGTGAAGCAGAGCCATGTGGCCGCAGATGCGCTCGATGGGAAGTGCCACGCATCGTCAACACGCTGCGGACGCGCCGAGTACGCCGCCGGCTCCTCGAGCTTCCAGCGGAAGTCGTTGATCGTGTAGTGCGCCTGGTGGCGCTCCTTCCAGCGCACGAACGCCCTGTTGTGGATCATCTGGAAGTGGTGGTCGCGCATCTCGTCATTCGTCACGGCCAGCGTGCGGCCGCCCAGCTTCACCGCCGCGTACAGCCAGTACCAGTCGTCGTTGTTGCCCGGCAGGCAGTTGAACATGATCTTGCTGGACGCCCAGCTCGCCACCATCTCGCGGTGCTCCTCCGGCACCTGCTCGTCCAGCGTGCGGCGCTTGTGCAGCACGATCAGCACGCGCTTGCCCTGGTTCTGGTAGTGCTTGAGCAGCTTCTCGATCTGCCCGTAGCTGAAGCCGCCGCTGTTTTACATGAAAAGACAAGGGTGCGCGAGGACGAACGTCGCGTCGAGTTTCATTAATCGACACGAAGAGTCCAGAGCACAACTGAGCCAACAAGAGCAGACCAAGCAACAAGACCCACCCTGCGTAGTTCTGGTTGAAGTAGCCCACGTTGGCAGCATCGATGACCACGTCGAACGGCCCGTGCGCGTCCAGCCACGTCTTGAACTCTTCCCACTGCGCCGTGCGTCTCTCATCGGTCTTCACGAGCGACTCAATCTGCCAAAAAGAAGCACGAAACGAGTCATTAGCTCCACGAGTTCTGGCTGTCTCACGATAGATAAAGCCTGCTGGTTGCACACGCGACGCACTTTCTCCAAGAGCTCTTTTTCCAGTTCAGGAGCCAGTTCGATGGACTGCAACTGCTTGCCTGTCGCTGAGCACAAGCCCGCTTCGTCCACCGTTCCGGTGCTGCAGTTCCATTTCTTGCCGTCGACCTGCGCCGCCTCGCTGTATCAAAAGAACAAGAGAGCACGATAAACGAACGTTCAGTCAGCATTTCTCTCTATGGAACGCAACGCACACAGAGCAAAAGAGCGAGGAGGATCGACGACGCGCACATACCTGCTGAACCAGTCCTTGAGCACTTCCCAAGCCGACGGGTCAGGCTGCAAGATCGCCTCGATGTACTCGTCCAGGATCGCGTAGAACTGCGCTGCGTTGCTGGTTGCAGTGCACACCTTCATGAGCGCGAGGTACTCTGGCTCCGTGAGCTCGATCTCGTGGTCCGTGATCTTCTTCTTCACCGACAGGCAGTTCTTCAGATCACCGACATCGCTGTACGCGTGAAGCAGCGGCGCGAACGTGCGCAGCTTTGGCGCCAGCTGTTTCTCCTCGAGCTCCGAGATGAGCGCTTGGCAGCGCTCAAAGTCGTGGTCCTTGCTGCACAGCTTGATCAGCGCGCTGTAGATGCTCTCGTCGATGCCTTTGCTGAACACCGCGTCCGCCTTCATGTCCTCGTACACCTGGAACGCGTCAGTCTTAAGCTCGGTCGACTGCTCCGCCTTGACGCAGACGTTGATGACCACACGGTAGATGTACGGGTTGAACGCCACGCTCTCCGCCTTCATCTGCTTGTAGAGCGCAATTGCGCCGCGCGCGTCCACTGCATTCGCGCACAACTCCACCTTGAGTCGGTACTCTGCGAGGATCTTCTGCTCTGGAGTCTGTCAGTGTAAAGAAGCTTGCATTAGCTCCATCTTGTAATTCCTACACATGCTGTACCCAATCTCAAACGGGTGGTGGCGCGCGCATACCTGGTTCCGCAGACGTCTCGCTTTCTTCGGCGGGATCGCCACTTCAATGGCGGCTACAGACAATAATCCCACACAGCTACCATTAGAGTACTGTCCCAGTAGCCATGCGTCTCCAGGTGTGCACGTACCGCTGCTCTCTTGCGCGGCGGCGTCCCCCTCGAGCTGTCGTTTCACGCCCGCGTCGCCCGCCATTGCTCCTTGCTGATGGTGGGTCGATTTTTGTTGTTGGTGTTGGTTGATGCAGGCAGACAGCGCGAACAGCAAAGATTCATTAAAGTGCGAATTGTAGACTACGTTATGTCATCCAATCGTTGGCATTACGTTACGAAGGTTTTGAGGCTTCCAAAATGCAACTGGTTCATGAGCACTATGGATCGCAAGCGAGCATTCTCACTCCTGATGCCTCTCTGTGGATGGCAATTAAATGTGTCCAAGTCATTTGTATTACCATGGCAGTATGCGTTAAGAGCCCAGCTACACAGAATAGGTATCAAAAATGGATTTATCACATTCGTACCGCATTAGAATGGACACAAGACAAAACTACGCACAAGTCCATTTCGATCGAGCCCACTGCTGATACATAACTCTCGCTTGTGCATTCTCTCCCTCGATGGATCCCTTTGTAAACACACAGATAGACTCCTTGCTTTGTTTGGGTCAGGTACTGCTCAACTGCGTTGCTTTATGTGCAGTGCAGACCGACCTCATCGCTGACCTTTGCCGGCTTCACTGCCGACGGTGATGGGGTGGCTGGCGCGAGGTCTGCTCCGTGGACCTTTTCCGGACTCACAGGGTCCAAGCCAGCGAATCCGGTCGAGATCTGGTTGCCCTTCGGCGAAGACGGACTTGGAGTGGCTGCCGCGTAGTTGGAGCCAGTGCCAGACTGAGTTGGTTGTTTTCCAGCTGGGGCTGGCGTGGTGCTCTGGTTCACAGCAGGCGGTGGAGCAGTGGTGGTCGTCGTGGTGGTGGTGGTAGTAGCCGCCGGCTTCGAGGTGGTGGCCTGAGGAGCTGGAGTGGTGGTTGCCTGAGGAGCTGGGGTCACAACGACGTTCGACGTCGCAGCCGGAGATGGAGTAGATGGAGTCGAAACTGGGCTCGATGTTGGTTGAGAAGTCTGCGGCGCTGGAGCGACATTCGAGTTTCCTTTCGTGGTTGGCGATGGTACTGGAGACGAAGTGGATGGTGCTGGGGACGAGGTCGCTGGGGCCGTTGAAGCAGGCGAGGAAGTTCCTGGTGCTGGAGTTGGCGCAGGGCTGCTCGTAGCCCCAGCGCTCGGAGCCGTCGAGGAAGTACTCGTTGGTGTTGGTGATGGGATCGGAGATGGGGTCGATGTTGGACCAGGAGTTGGAGTCGGAGCTGGCGTTGGACTTGAACTCGGACTTGAGGCTGGAGTCGGCGCCGGCGTTGGAGTCGGCGATGAGGTAGGAGTCGGTGTCGGAGAGGAAGTTGGCGTCGGTGTTGGGCTCGTCGATGGGGTAGGAGAAGGCGCTGGGCTCGACGACGGGGTTGGAGTAGGCGTCGCAGGCGACGACGTGGACGGAACAGGAGTCGCACTCGCAGCCGGTGCTGGCGTGTAAACAGTTCCGTTGCCAGCCGCAGTTCCATTTCCAGACACGGTCTGCGCTGCTGCGTTGATGACCTTGCACGCTTCGTTGAGGTTCTGGAGCTCGTTCTTGATCACGATCCCGTCCCCGACCGTGCAGTCGGTCATCTCAAAGTTCTTGCTGCCCATGATCGTCGTCACCACCTTCACGCACGCCTTAGACTGGCAGATCTGGTTGATCTCCGCTGGGGTCGAGCCGCTCTTCACGCTCGCGAGGTCCACTTTGCCGGAGAGCGCGGCGTTGAAATTGTTCTGCTTGACGCACTCGATGAGCTCGTTGTTGACGTCGAGTCCTTTGAACGCGACCACGAGCACGTCGCTAGCGCAGACTGCGCCATGCACAGAGGTCGCTGGGAGCGCGAGCGCCATTAGGGCGAAGAAGAGCGTCGAGCGCATATTGGCTTCTTTGCTTTCTTTCTGCTTTCTGCACCTGTCTGCTAATAGAGAGAGAGAGAGAGAGAGCGTCCTTTGCTTCCGACGGCCGAGACTGAAATGAGAGCGAGACGTGTGGGAGAAGCCAGCGCCAGGGTGAATGAACGGATGAATAGGCGGGTGCGTATTGCTCTTCCTACCGCATTGTATGGATCAGATCGCAGGGAGCCGTGGCGCCCATCTGGAATCGGAGCGCGTGTTTCCGCACCCGCCTTTACTTTCTTTCGAGCTTCTGCGCGAACTGAATTCCAAGAGTTCCAATACTGAAGCAAATGCACCAAAAGAGCCGGTTGTTGGTGACTAAAATGCTACAGAGGTGCTTCGGCAAAGTGCGAGTTAAAGCAACTTTTCACGGTGATACAACCAACACCCACCCATAACCGGTGGGTAAACAGAAGATGTTCATGATGATGTTTGACTTGTTGAGAAGCAGACGGAAGTGAGAAGCTGGCGTGGCGTTCGAACAAATTGGCTGGCACTATCCAATAATAACGCGGCGGTCCACTTCAAGCGAGCAGAGCAACATGCATGGGCTTCCTGTCCTGTCCAATGTGAACACTAGGAGTACCGGTTGAGGTCTGGACGGCTTGGTACAACAGACTGCACTGGCAATTTGCCAACGCCGATTGCCCTGACTTTGGTTGAGCGAGAACCCATCAGACGGAGTCAACAAAAGCGCCACAATGTAGAGTCGTCCAAAAAGCAAAGCCTCGCCTCACAAAAGCATCAGAAGTGGTCCAAACACTCACTCCCTACCAAAATAACAGGAAGCGATCGACACAGCGAGTCCCTTGTTGATGGTGCATTTGTTGGCTTTTGCTTTAACGATTTTCCAGGTATCAGCTATGCTGGACAAAATGGTTCAGTCGTGAATCCGGAAACGTGATTCTCTGGAGGTTCACAGTTCACAGAATCACCGAACTGTAATAAATTGTAGTACTATTTACAATAGTATACTAATATTCACAAAATAGTAATTTAAAGTAGTAAACATACCAGTACAGACGAACCTGTAATAGTACATCATAGTTGTACTTCAGAAAGTGGCACTTTACGCAGGTGAGCAACTGCTCACTGCAGTGTATTTTGAAAAGTGAGGCTTTGGGGAAAAGCTCCGTCCGAGGACATCGGCATAAAAACCCAACGATCTTCATACAGTTGGCACATACACCTTCCTGACCGGTGGAACGAGGAGCTTATGAGCGCGATATCTCGTGATGAAGTAGAAAAGGCAATCCGGGGTCTGCAGCGGTTAAGGTCAGGTGGGCTGGACGGCCTCACGAACGACTACTTTAAAGATCACGCGGAGGAATTGGCCCAGACCTCACAGAAGTCTACAACGACATCCTCAATGGCGCAGACCTTCCGCCTTCCTTTCTTCGAGGGATGGTAATTCCACCACGCAAGAAAGGCGACTCAAGAGACCCACTCGACTACCGTCCAATCACTCTACTGCCAACAAGCTACAAAGTGTTCGCGGCGATTATCGCTGCGAGAGTGCAGACCAACCTCGGTGATTATCGGAGAGTCTCAGCAAGGATTCGTGAAAAGCCGCTTAATGGAGAAGTCGATAGTGCTGATGCAAGCCATATTAGCCCGAGCTTTCGAAGATGAGCACTCGCGATGGACGACTCAGCGGGAGTGGTGCTTCTGGACTTCAAGAAAGCGTACGATACGCTAGACCGCAACTTCCTGCTCATGGCGCTCACGAAGTTCGGGTTCAGCGAGAGCTTTGTGGACCTTATCAGACGGATGCACGAGGGCACAACTGCGCAGTTCCTAGTGAGCGGTGAACTCTCTGAGGAGAAAGCCGTCAAGCCCGGAATACGACAAGGGTGTCCGCTGGCTCCTTTGCTGTTTATCATAGCGGCGGAGACACTGGCATTGGCGATCGACCAGGACACGGATATCTGGGACAGAGTATAGATGATTTCCAACGACGCCGGCACAAGATTTCATCATTTGTCGACGATGCGGCGGTCTTTGTGCGCTCAGGAGAGTAGGTAAAACCACTACTGGACCTCCTGGGAGAATTCGGTGTGCTCTCGGGACTTCACGTTCAACCGAGCAACAGCTGGTTCATCAGTCTCAACAAGAAAGGTAGACGGAAGGCCATAAGTGGAATCCCAGTGGTGGTGCACGGTGAAACTGTCCAGTATCTGGGAGTACATGTCGGTACTGGCGACACAACTTCGGCGAACTGGGACGACAGGTCCCAGAAAGTTAGATCACGACTCGTGAACGCAACAAAAGGCACCAACTCGATACTTGGAAAGATCATGATTACAAACTCAATTTTGCTTCCGGCGGTGTTGTTCACAGCGGGGTACTCTCAGCCTACGCGCGCCACGGTAGAGAAACTTGAGCGCCTCCAGAAGCAGTTCGTCTGGAAGGCATCTCTGTCGACCGAGTCAACCAAGCACAAGATGAACCCGGCACTCCTCTTCACCCCGTTGAAAGCAGGAGGCATGGGTTTGATGCCTATCCCCTTGCTCTCAAATGTCAGGCGATGCGCAGAGCAACGACGTGGCTCCTGGCGTCCGCGGACGGACATACAGAAGCGTGGCATGCTCTGGTACATCCAGATAGAAGTCAACAACTAGGCCGCTGCAAGCTGACCCCAAATCCCGCACGACTCGAGAGACTCGGGCTGCATACGCCAAGAGCAACGCGTATCAGACCAGAGTGGAGCTGCTGTGTGAACACCTCGCAAAATCAGACGCGAGAAGCCCACAGTGGACTGAGGACGTGATACGCCTGCTCCAACGATGCGGCGACAGGCTAAGCTACAAATGGGGCTGTGGACGGCTGTATATCACGTGCCATGAAGCCGAACGACCGGAACCCTAGGACACATCGACGGAACCGACCAACTTCTGGCCCACGTTCTACTGGCTTGACAACCCGTGGATCATTGATCGTATGGGAAACCTCTCCAAGCGAATCACCTCCAGATCCTGCACCATTGCTCTATCAGCAAAATTCAGATGAAACGGCACTCGGCAGTAACGTACTCCTGCAAACCGCCGGCGCTGGTTAATATTTGGACGGAAATGAGAACACGGAAATGCGCGGTGGCGATGCTGAGCATCATCCTTTGTTTGCCGGATCTTCATCTGGGCGAGAGTTTCCTGCTTCCTGAATCATGTCAGCTCTGGAACAACACAGGGCTCACCACAAGTACAAGTGGCGACTGGACGGGCAACACACTGCCATCGGGACGGCGATGGAACCAGAGGAAGTCCACATGATCCGACTGACCCGGCAATCAAATGGAGTACTGTGGGAGGTAACGGGGTGGAGTGACCACGACAAATCGAACGATGAAGCTCGTGAGCTACAATCAAGAGCACGCACGAACGGGGCAACCTTCACTCCGCACCCTCTCAGCACGAGTATACCATGGAGCGTGGAACCGAAAACACGACCGAACACCATTCTCAAGCGGATGACAGCAGTACAACGACAACGACTACATCAAGAGGTGCTCAAAGATCTACCCAGCAAACTCGCGAAGATGGAACGAGCAGGGGAAGCAAACGAATGGACGCAGTGCATGCTGCTGAGATGCCCAAAGAATATATGGGACCAGAGAGGTTGCGTGACGCCGCACCAGATGTGGGTAGCCTACCGAGATGCTACAGCGCAGCTCAACCTGTTCCATCAAGGAAGGAGACTCAGTCCGGTATGCCCAGTGAAGGCGGGGTGCGGGCACAAGTGGAAACCATTCCTCACATTACGTTGAGCTGCAAGAGAGTTGTAGCAGTCTGGACGATGGTATTTGATCGATGGACGGGTCACACGGCGGACAGCTCGGCAAGAAGCCTGCTCCTCACTCATATCGCCAATAGGTCACCGCCAAAGAGCAACACGTTCACTACGGACCCCGCATCAACACCCTCTTTCGCTTCTTCACGAATAAACACTCACTAGCGCTCCGGATCTTCTGGTTTGCCATCGCTATGGTGATACCTAGCTCGCTGTGGAGACAGCGCAAAAGCACAGTCCACCAGGGGGCAGCAGCGTCAGTGAAAAATTGTGTGGAACTCGCATGGCGAATGTACGCACTACAAGTCCGAGCGGTTGTAGCGAAGCAGAGCTCGATACGAAGACAACGACCTCTGGCGTTTTGTATGCGGCAATGCATAGCGGCGCTCGAAGAACGGCTTACGCCCCAGGAACCAGCAGGTTGGAGGAAAGCGCAGCTTTACTTCGACGGAGGAGCACGAGGAAGCCCTGGTCCAGGAGGAAGTGGCTGGGCAATAGCGGTACAGAACAACAGAACGCAGTCATGCACTTTGTCGCGTGGGGATATGCGTACAAAGGTGCTATGGTAACAAACAACGTCTGTGAGTATGCATCACTGCAAGAGGGTCTTGCAAACGCCCACCAAGGCCTCCGCGGAACGGCAACTCACCTGGCAATCCATGGAGATAGCAACATGATCATAGACGTCCAGCGAGGCTACGCGGATCTCCGCGCACCCCAACTCCTCGGCTTTGAAGATACAGTGAACAGACTCCCCAGCCAATTGCCGTGGGCCAGCTGGCATCATGTACGACGAGAACAGAACAAGATGGCGGATTACATGGCCACCACTGCAATGGACACACGCGGAAGACGAACGCTGACAGAAGACTCAGATGGAGCTGACCAGACGAGATACACCCTTGTGGAAACTCTGCTCAGCAACAACTTACAGGGGCAAACGCGTCCCCCCCGACGATCCTCATTACTAACGGTGATGAAACAGTTTCAGGATTCTTCAGCGTAAGCGTTAAATAGAATACCTTTCTCTCTCTACACCATCCTGACCTGTCTACACTTGCCCATATACAAAACTCCATACATTCACACTCATGACCGTTGAACCACGCTGTCGCTCGAATGTTGCTTGAGTGTGAAGTCATTGATCCAGCCTTCAGTGTTCCCCAAGTGTTGTGTTGTAGAAACGTTGGGCTTTGTTTTGTTTAGTCTGTCGTATGAGTGCATCAAGACTTGCTTTATGTAAGATCACTGCTTTACCTTCGCACACGCGATACCTTCTCAAACCACTGAGTGCAACCGTGTGCAGAATTCGAGTCCTTACGATGCATGATGTTGTGCAGGTCTCACTGAACTTCACTGATCCTTTCACGGGAGGTCAAACCATGGGTGATAGGTTGGTGATGGGCACCGACCTATTATCAAAGCGAACCTCAACGCGTGAGGACCACTAATGTGAGAATGACAAGTGGAAATGATCACACGGTATAACCTTTTGCACTTCTTTGGTTGTCTTGGATGAATCCTTCTATCATGCCCATGCGCATGGAAGAGCAAGTGAGGGCAAGTGCGCCACCGTGGTCTCCGTGCGCTTAAAGTGCAATCGGCTGATGAATTGCTTTTCGCATAGCCCCTCTTACCGAACGCACACCGCATTATGACTTTGATCTGCGCTTTGTGTTCCATTTTGATCTGCGTATCGCACCACCTTGATATGCCAATGGTGAAGATTAATACGTACGCGCTACGCTTCAATGACAACACTTGGCATTTCAACAAGCAACATCGTACAACATTGGGGTAAATGTTTTCTGAGGAGTGACGGACGCACTAACAACATTCACAGACCTCATCGGATCCTGGAAAACTCTGGAATCTACTATTACCAACATGTGGTCTGGCAGGTCACGCGGCCAAACGAAACGGAGCAAACGATCGACTGGATTGGAAAGGGGGGGCATGAGGCGTACATACGATACTGTAGTAATACATACGCACCCTACTCAAACGACTTGCTCGCTTCCATTCTTTCTGACTGCTAGAATGCGAGCG
>JAADVK010000535.1:0-22488 GCA_023334975.1 Globisporangium sylvaticum | reverse complement strand
GAAGAAGAAGAAAGAGAAGAATGAAAGAACAACAACAACAAAAACAACAACGGGAGAGCAATCTGGAGGGTCTGTGAACCAAAGCAGTGTCGATGTGTGCATCATTGTGTAAATGTGTAATGTAGTGTGTGCGCCTCCCCCCACTTGTGACCAAGTTGAGTAACCACAAAACAAACGTTTTGGCAACTGATTGCTGTATTCGAGGCATGACGGTTTTATGGACAGACATGCACCATCACTCTAGGGCTGTCAGCGACCCACACTCGCGAATCGAGAACACTGAATCGAGCGGCTTGATGTCGCCTGTCGAACAGCATGAATAAGCCGTGATGAGCTCGCCAAAAGCCAACTAAGCCGAGCCGAAATGAGCCTGCTTGAGATTTTTCGAGCTTCACAAAGTTTTACAGCACGAGCCAAGCCGGAGAGTGCTGGTCTGTGTGACCAATACTCTACTTCGATATCACTCCCAGTGGGCGAATGGACTGGAGGCAAAAGATCCAGGGATGCCTTAGCCAGGATCGCATTCGATTGACCAGGGTTGCTGAGCAAATTTCAAACAAACAGCTTTGAATGAGGACAAGACGTGACCATGGAGATCATAAATACAATATGCTACGTTGGGCCACTCGGTCGCTACCAACCCCTCAAGCAAGAAAAGCTGTCACTACGAGTTGGGCGTACAGTAGCGGCGGATCTTATAATTGGACGTAGTTGGTCGTCACCAGGTCGTGGTCTCTCAGGAAGTCCCCGCTTGTCTGCGAGTGGAGTTGATACAGAGAACGCGCGGCGGAGGAGCTCGATCTCTGGACCGGCGGCGGTCGTTCTTGGAACGTCTTGGGATTCTTCAACGCCATCACAGACGCTGTCGACGAGCCCGGGGAGAATGGATCGAGGTACGGCGAGTGCCCGGAAGCCTCATGCTCGGCGGCTGCTGTCTGCTCATTCCCGCTGTACAAGAGCATGGTCTCTCCATAGAGAAGGCGAATAGGCTCCTGGAAGCCGAGCTCCAAGAGCGCCTGGACCTGCGCGTACTCGAGCTGACTTCCTCTCAGCGTGAACAGTAGCTTCGCGACACTGTTGAAGCGGAAAAACGAGAGCGCGAATCCGTATCGTCGCAGCGCCAGTCGGGCGTCTTCGACTTCCACGTAGCCTGACTTCTCGCGGTCCAGCTTGACAAACTCATCCATCAGGTTCGCGACCGATCGGTTGGTCTGCTCCAGGTTCGCCGTCACGGAGTTGACAAACTCGGACCGCAGCTGCACGGTCTCCATGAAATGGTCGATCACGTCGCCCAGCGCCGTGTCGTCGACACGCGTGATGCTGGAAATGAGGAAGAAGTTGCGCATGATGCGCGGCTGCAGCAGGATCGCGTTGATCAGCAGTGGCTGTGGCGTCAGCACCAGCGGCGCGACGCCCATCTCGTCGTAGATGTTCTTGAACTGGTACACGATGCACTGGCAGAACAGCGCGATGAAGAACCCGTTGATCATCAGCAGCGACATGACCACGAAATGCCAGAGCTTGCGCGAAAAGCCAGCGAGATGGATCGCCTTTCGCGCAGTTTCTATCTCGCTGTCAGCGTCGTTCGCTGTTCCCTCTCCCTTCTTTTTAAGAAAACAGAAGCACAGCGCTTTGAAGAGGTGTCGGAGGATCATGGCCAGCAGCTGGAAACCCGTGTCGTGTCTCGCCAGGAAGAAATGCTTGCGCTTGCCCTTGTGGCGCTGCTCGCGCTCGCGCACGTGCTCCATGACTGCGATCGCTTCCATCGCCTTCTCGTGGTCGACCGTGTCGCGCTCGAGTGCAGCGACCTCTTTCAGGCACTCGAAGCGAGACTTGTGCGGCCCGCCATGCTTGACTGCCTTGTTGCGCAGGTGGCGAATGCCCCACTCCAAGTAGAACAGCACCAAGAGGTGCAGCACCACGGCAGTCACCGTCAGTCCCTGGAACGCGAGCACGATGGAGAAGCTCTTTTCAATGTCGTTGGCGACGTCGTAGATCATCTTGGAGACGACCTCGAGCCCCCAGGCGATGGCGAGCAGTATCATCCACGTCGACACCTCCACTTCGATCATGTGCGAGATCATGTTGTCCTGTGCCTGGCGGAGGTACTTGGAGAACGGGAAAAGCTCGGGGAGTCCGTAGGATCGCAGGAAGAAGTGGCGCAGCAGCCGCAACTGGGCCAGCTCTTTAAAATCGGACCGCAATATAGCCGCTCGCGCTTGCCGTCCGCTGCAGCATCCAGCTCGGAACCTCTTGGCGCCTTTCTTCTGTGTGATCGCGTCGTAGAGGTCTTGGGACGAAATGAGCTCAGCTTTCTCCACTTGGATGTTCTTGCGCCGCAGCCGCAGGAACACGAAGAGCGACTGCAGGATCAGCGCCATCGCCAAGATGAACACGATCAGGTCGGCGGCCTGGAACGCGACCATCGCGGGGCTGTACGGGTCCACGCCGGCGAGCTCCTTGAGCAGCTTGGTGAGCAGGCCAAGGAAGCCGAGGATCATGAGCTCTGTGTGTGGGGAAATAAGTGTATAGCATACAACGATTAGATGCGTTGAGCGAGAAGCTACCAATATAAGTGAAGAGCTCAGCAAGCCCTGTTGTACATATTACCTCCAAACACTTTGGTGAGCACTTCGTGGTACTTTGGGTGCGCCTTGAGCTTGTGCGAGATGTGGTGCAAGATCACTTCGAGCAGCATGATGAGCACCACGAGGATGCTCAGCTGCGTGATCACGCGCGCGAGCTCCACGCTCTCGCCGATCTGGAAGGGCGAGCCGCTGCCGCCGTCACCGCCGGCCATTGCGTTCTGCTTGGCGAAGCGCTGCTGGAGCTGGGGCTTCTCCGAGCGCAGATTCAGCAATGGCCCTGCTACCGCAGCGTACGGAACGACAGCGCCAGCTCATTTCACGACTTTAATCAGCTTGTGCTGCTGCGGAGATTGCGCTCCATAAAGACTCGCATGATGGCGCACAATCGATCCATCCCGAGTCGTCAGAGCTGAACGACTTGGCGAGTGATCATCTGGTCGCATTTTAATCAGCTCGCTTTTAGCTGCACCTTTTCACAGTTCATCCCTTAAGTCAATGCTCTGTAGCTTAAATCAGTATATACTCTACTTTCAACAAGTAAATATTCGGAATATCTCTCGAACTATCTTTTTTCGCTATCTATGATACTCATGCATTGATATAAAAAAAGCACGCATCGCAGTAGAAATATCCAGTCTAATAGAGTAAACAGTGGACTTGGGTACGTTTACACCCCGTCACAAAAAAATATGGCACTCGAACGGGGGATTACCACCCGATCACAACTACCGTCATTCTTTCGAGAACCTCTCGCTCACTTTGTATTATTCTGTCTTGTCTCGGACAGTACTCTCAGTCGGTAAAAGTATTGTGTCCTGTCTCTCACAGTACGCTAGCCTGAAAGAGTACTGTTTTAAACTTTAGCTCGGATTTTATTGTGTCTTCTCGGGTACCCCTAGTTGCAGGGGCGAGCGACCATGGAATCCGCATTCGCTTGCAGTCAAAAAGCTCTCTCAAGCGAGTGAAAATGGCGCGCGCATCCGCACGAACGACCCACGACGATGTGCGTCACTCCGCTCCAGCGAGCGGGAACGACGGCGAGTCGCTCGCGAACAACGACGAGGAGGCGATCCGCGCCAAGCTGCGCGAGTCCGGATGGGAGAAGAAGACGCGGAAGGAGAAGGACGACGACGCCCCCTCGGCCCGCAAGAACAGCGACGCGAAGGACAGCGACCGTGACCACGACCGTGAACGACGTCGCGGAAGCGGTAGTGCTCGTAAAGAGCGCCGCTCGCGCTCGCGCCGTCGTGGTGGTGACCGGGACCGTGACGACCGTCGGGACCGCGATCGCGACAGTCGCCGCCATCGTGACCGCAGCGCGAAGCGCGGCAAGCCGTCGAGTCGCCGCCGCTCGTCGCACTCGCGATCAAACTCGAAGTCGCGCTCCCGCTCCCCGTCGCGAAGCAGACGCGTGAGCAGCAGCCACAAGCGTCGTGGCGCGTCACCGTCGCGATCCGCGTCGAGAGGACGAGGTAGTGGCTCGAAAAAATCACGCGCGCACGCCTCCAAGTCGCGTTCGCCTGAGACTTCGCAGAAGAAGAAGAAGGATGAAGCTGATACGGATACGGATCCCGAAGTGGAAGAGCAGCGATCGGAAAGCGCCGAGCAAGGCAAAGCAAGCGAAAAGGCAGCAGGTGTTGCTGAAAAGGATACTGCTGAAGACATGGAGGTTGACGAAGAAACAGCAGAAAAGAGGCCAACCGAGGCAGAAGAAGGGGAGAAGAGCAAGGAGCGCGCGTCGTCAGCGCAACGGAAAGGACGAAAATCGAGCCGCCATTCGCGTTCTAAGTCGCGCTCGCCATCCCGCTCGTCTAGACGCCGTCGTCACCGCTCGCGCTCCCGATCGCCATCGCGCAACAGTCGCCGAAGAAGATCGTCACGCTCGCGATCTCGCTCGAGAGGTCGTCGTGGCAGTGATCGCCGCCGTCGCCGCAGCTACACGCGCAGTCGTAGCCCCAGTCACTCGCGTCGCCGTCGCCGCTCGAGCTCCAAGGACAAGAAGCGCCGCGACGCAAACAGCTCGCCTGAACCGCACGAGCACCCTCCTGGAGTTCCTGGAGTTCCTGGAGTTCCTGTTGCTCCTCCTCTTCCTATCCCGGCGCCGGTTGTGAACCCAACCATCACGCAGTTGATGCAGCAATACCCAACGATGAGTCTACAAGACATTATCGCCAAGATGCAAGCTTCCAACGTCACGATGGCAGCGGCTGTCTCGCAGAAACCTGCGCGCGAGCTCTACGTTGGCAATCTTCCACCAAACGTGACTGGTCCGCAGCTCCAGGAGTTCTTGGGAACGATCATCCAACAGGTTGGACTTTGCGCTCAGCCTGGAAATCCAATCCTGAACACGTGGATCTCGACCGACGGGCACTTCGCGTTCTGTGAAATGCGCTCTGTTGAAGAATGCAACCTCGCGCTTCTTCTGAACCAGTTGTCGCTGTTGGGACAGCCTCTCAAGTTTGGTCGACCAAGAAGCTTCATGGGACCACCTCAACCTATGCCTGTCGTGTCCTCAAGAACGCAGACTGCACTTGTGAACCTTGGATGCACCCCGAACCCAGTGTGGTTTGCTCAACCAAACCTAGGTGCGACTGGTCTCGGCGCTGCGCCTGCTCTGCCAATCCCTTCGATGCCTGCAGCTCCGTTGCCAAATCCGTACCTGGCAAACCCCGTGTCGGCTCCTACGGCTCCTGCTCCAATTTCTGCTGCGCTCTTGAGCTCACTTCCAGCTGATGCAAACTCGAAGCGACTACTCATGTCAAACATTCCAGTCGTCCTGGTGGAGAGCCAAGTGAAGGAACTGGTGGAGCCGTTTGGTGAACTGAAGAGTTTCACGCTGCTTATGGACAAGATTACAGGGGCGTCTACTGGTAACGCTTTGTTCGAGTACGAAGACGATGGTGTGGCAGAGGAGGCGCTTCAAGGCTTGAACGGTTTGGATATCGGTGGCATCTCGCTGTCTGTTCGTCGCGCTCCACAAGATGCGAATGGATTATTGCCGGCTGATGAGACTAGTGTGGTTGTCAAACTGGTACGTGGATCTGCGTGTTTGCTGCTGGTTATGTGATTTGATCTCTGACTTGTTTGTGTCTGTCCTGTGCGTAGGCTAACATGGTGTCCTTAGATGAGCTCAAGGATGACGAAGAATTCTCTGATTTGAAGGAAGACGTGGAGGAAGAGTGCAAGCGCTTCGGAAAAGTGGTCGACATGGTGATTCCTCGTCCACAGGTAACTCAATGGGGCTTGTTCTTGTGTTTTGTCGTGTCTTCATGAATGCGAATCTAACATTTGGTGTGCGTTTTTAGGACGGAGAATCTGTTCCAGGAGTTGGCAACATTTACGTGCGCTTCAACGAGAAACCAGAAGCTGCAGGCGCCATGAAGGTGAGATTTTGCGACGATTGAAGCGAGTTTGTTACTTGCACCATCTTATTTATTTGTGTTCGAATATGCACCAGGCTCTGAGCGGACGCAAGTTTGGCGGCAATATCGTGAAAGTCACGTACTACCCTCTTGCCAAATTCGAGAGCAAGGAATTCGCGTGAAGGCTGGATTGAGCGACACATGCTTCCTTGACACTGAAAACCTCGATGCGCTGTTTTCATGTTGCTGGGATTCGTGCAGGGGCTATGATCTCCATTGTGCTTGCTCGCTCGCTTTGTATATTTTGTGCTGCTGAGTGTAGCTCTGCTGCGTGAGATGATGCTCTGTTTGATGCATCTATCTCTTCTCGAGAACAGGTATTTGTTCTGGGGCGGTTCATTGCGCGGGCTAACCATTTACTGTTCGCTTTTGTAGATCAGGAATTGGAATGAATCAGTTCTTCAGCTTGTGTTGTTGCTTCTTGCTCTGTTATTGCTTTTGACTCTCGTGTTGACAAACTGTGTTGGTGCGGTTCATTAACGTCTGACCTGGTCGTTGCTCTGGGATGCCATGACTCATGTAGAAACAGCGAAACGCGAGAGAACACCACGACAGGGCTCTCTGGATGCTTGGAATCGTTGCTGACGAGACTTCAGAACGTCGGCGGCAAAGTCGGAGACATTGGTGAGTGCGGGTAAGAATCCTGTTGAATCTGGATAACGTGAAGAAAACTCGATCCAGTATCCTTTTTTGGGACGACTATTGGCTTTTCACCAATCGCCGTTTGGTGATGTTGCTTTTGAAGGGTTTGAATTCGAGCAACGCATTGTGATCTGATGTCGTATTTAGTCGTACAGCAGAAAAGCGTTCCACAAATCTGATTCGATCGTCCAGCCAGGTATGTTGGGTTTGGCGTGGCTTTGCTTTCGGCTGACTTTCAGTTGTTGGTGACGTTGCTTGCATTTCACCTCAAATCTCGCTCAATGTTGTGCTCAGGGTTCCAGAATCCAAGCTCTCCGTATTGTGTCGAATCAGCATCCACTATGTCGTTGAAGGCTGCTTCAGCTGGCGGCTGCATCGACTTGACGCGCTTGGAGAGGCGGTGGTATTGTCGATACTCTTCCTTTGAGTAGTCGTAAAACGTTTCCCAGAGGCTGTTCCCGAGCTCATCATAGTCCGATTCGCTGAAAAGAGCTCCGCTGACCGGGTTTCCAAGCAGCGTCGCAATGGCTGCACTGGTCTCGACCCTTGTTGATATCGTCTCACTCCCAGAGCTGCTGGTACCAGTCGTCAATTCGTTTGCTGTGTGTTGGGGGATGGGATCCCATTTCCCCGTCACGACAGGGACGTACTGAGCGATCTGCCAGAGCATGTCTTGGTAGTTCTCCTTGGGCGTCATGCTGATGAAGTCGTACCCGCGCCCCCGATCCTGATCGATCTCAGACAGCCACTTGGAAGGGAACTCGCCGTCTCCGTAATCGCACCGGATGCCGTAAAAGTTGGAGAGTTTGCGCTTTTCATGGAGCTGCCGCTTCCCACGACCGTGAACGACGTCATTGCACTGTTCGTGTTGGGGGATGTTTTGAGTCGAGATCAAGGTCAACAACATCGTGTGAGCTGTCTACAAGAATCGTGGAGTTAAGAAGATGCGACGCGTTACCTGATCGCAAAAGTATTCGCCACATGTCGCGCACTCGACACTCGCGCAATGGAGTTGCTCTGTGAGGCAAAGAGATTCAAGATGAGTTTGCTGCTCAGACCTGGATGGAGTTATCCGAGTTTCCAGCAATAACGGTTCGTCTACCACCCACCGCATTGGTCGCAACTCGGGCGGTTGGTGAGAACAAGCAGCTCGCGCGGCATTCGCCACCGAATCTCCTGGCTGACTTGGTTCTACAAACGCACAACACACAGGAGCTCAATATCACATCAGCGATCGAGAGCACACACAAGACCACCGGTTATACTGCACGCATGTAGTAGAATGGCGCGCCGTATCCCATGCCGTGCTGGTTGTATGCGTCGATCAGCTGCTTCCAGCGCGTGCGCTTCTCCGCTTGGATGCGCTCCAGTTCCTTTATCGCTTGAATCCGACGCCAGTGAGATTGCACGAGCGTCGCTGCCCAAGCCTCCATGTGAAGATCGTTTTGCTTCAGTTTCAGCAACTCGAGCATCACCGCGCGCGCTCGTTTCCGGATCAGATACCGACGGAAAGTGCACTGCAAGTGGATCGCTGCCTTCTCCTGTCGTTCCAAGCGCTGACGACGAACTTCGATGCCGATCGCGAGCCCGATGCGGTCGTTTCGAGTTCGCCATCGCTTCTGAATCGTGCGCGCTGCCAGTTGATACTCGCGGTGGTAGCTTGCCATTTTGAGCACGTCCATCGTTTGACGGGCTTTCTTCGCGCGGTACGCGAGCTGCAGTTTCGTGGCGGCGAGTTCTCTGTCCCGGAGTGCCTGTCGTCGTGCTTCAGCGGCTCGGAAAGCTTTTCGGCGTCGGAATTGGGCTTGAAGCTGCGTGGCGCGCTGGTGCATGATCTCGATTTCGCGCTCTTTTTGGCGCTGCAGCTCCTTGGCTTTCTTCCGATCGGCGCGACCGCGGTAGATGGTTTGGATCCGCAACGTCGCCTCCTGCTCTTCCCGCTCTCGGATCTGCTTCTGGATCCTGATCAAGTTGAAGTGCTTGCGGTCAGCGACACCACGGAAGCGGCGCTGCATCTGGGTAGCTGCTCGAACTTCGCGCTCGTGCTGTCGCTTTTTGGCTGAAAAGATGAGGTGAGCGACTTTCGCAGATCGCTTCGCGCGATATCGGCGCTGGACCATCCGCGAGCACTTCTCGAGCTGCTTCTCCATGACGACCATCACTTGCTGCTGCGTCTTCCTCCCCAGGCGCTTCGCCCGGTACCGCCGCTGGATCTTGATCACGAACTTCTCCAAGCCACTGTTGATCACTTTCTTGATCATCGCCTCGCCAGATACTCTGCAGCCGGCGCGCGACGTACAGCCGAGTCGCTTCCTCTTTTCGGATCAGCGCAAGCTCGCGAGCTTTTCGGGAGCGGTACAGATTCTTCAAAAGGCGTGTTGTTCCGACGGTTTCGACAAAGCAAAATTCAGCGAGGTGCTCAAGTACGCAGGTACGAAGAGCTGCACTGTTTTCTCACCTGAATTTTCACCACAGCGAGCCATTCCGCGCATGTCTCCTCCACAAACCGCCGGTCCTTGGCGCGGTGCATCGGGAAGATCCCCATTTCAGCAGAGCTCGAGGACACTGCAGCCCCCGATGGAACTCGAAGCTCGCCAACTTGCCACGACGAGCACAGACTTCGCAGAACGCGAGCGGAAACACGACAGCCCTGCGAACACAGAAGCACAGCCAAGCAAGCAGAAAGGTCGTCATCGGCATCTTATCCCTGTGCCAGATAGAAGCAAAGAGGACAAGCGAATTCAAGATCTAATCGCTGATGCTCACGCACATGAACACTCAGAGTGAGCAGCAGCGGACATGCAAACGCGAGACGAGCGATCGAGTCCTGCGTGATGAGCACACAGCCAACAAGGTACAAATGCGCAATTCTCGGGTTCTGGAAGCCATCCACCAGCAAATTCAAGCCTGTATCGGAAATCAAGAGGCATCCAGAAAAGTCGAGGATCTCAAACTGGTCAGCGCGCGGAGCCAAGTGGCGCAGTCCGTTGTCGCTGATTTTGTCACACTGCGCGACGAAGAGCTCTCGCAAGTTTGGACAGTGCGCGCCGATTGCAGCGAGCGTCGCGTTGTTGCAGAGCAAAACCCCGGAAAGATTGAGTGATACGAGGTTCTGGCATCCATAGAGCAGAGCGTTGACGGCGAGCAGCGTGATCTTGGGACAGGCTTTCAGATTCACGCGCTGAAGCTCGCGACAGCCCACTCCAAGCGCTACCAGCGCGCGTTCGACCAACTGGAAACACCCACTGAGATTCAGATCCTTCAGCTCTACCAAACGAAGACACAGTGCGGTTGGTTAGCAGCCGATCGACGCGCACTCATTAACAACAATCTGCAGAGAACCAACTTACTCTTGCAGTCGTTGGCGATCGCGCGGAGCCCTTCGAGTCCAAAGTCTCGATTGCTTCCATCGGATACCAGGTACAGATTGCTCACGTGCAGCACTTCCAGATTCGGACAGCCGCTCGGGAGCAATCGCAGCCCAACGTCGGACACATTCTTGACATTCGGCAGTCGCAGGATTCTCAGATTATGGCAGCTGTCGCCGAGTGCGCGCAGAGACACGTCAGTGAGGTAAAACACGTTCGAGATATCGAGACTCTCAAGCGCGTGGCAGCCGTCCGCGATCCATTTGATCGCAGCGTCCGTCAAGAAGTTGCACCTCGTCAAGGTCACATCCTTCAAGCTAGGACAATGCTCTCTGAGTGCAGCGCAAGACGTATCGGTGATCTTCTCGGTGCTTTGCACTCGGTTGAGGGCGATTTTCTCGAGCCTGTGGCACTTCTGCGCGATGTGGACGACTCCGACGTCGGAGACTTGCGTGCAGTCTGACAAGATGATTGAGCGGAGCTGGCGACACTGGTGCGCGAGCGTCTTCAACAGATGGTCGGTGATCTGCGAGCAGTGCGCAAGGTTGAGGTGCTCCAGCAAAGTGAATCCGTGCATGCAGCGCATGATTACCCATTCGCCCAGGTGTGCACAGTCAGCGAGTCCGAGCTCTGTTAGCCGATGCGAGTAGTCTCCAATCGCTCCAAGCCCTGGTCCTTTGATGTTGCGGCAGTTGCTGATGTTCAAGCGAGTCAGATTCGGACAGCTCAGCGCCAGTGTCCGCAGCCCTGCGTCTGTGATTTGAAAAGCACTCGCGATCTCCAGCGCTTCTAGAGTAGGAACATTGTCGGCGATCGCCTGCAGACCAATGTCTGTAATCGCCTCTGCACCGTTCATGACGATCGTGCGAGTGGGTTCTGCAGTCAGAAGCTCTTCCTCTTTGTCCTCTTCTTGCCCAGAGGCATCGCTCTTTAGAAGCAGCAGCCTGTGCTTTGACTTAGCGATGCGTTTGTTGCGTGCGGCGATTCGGAGCAGCGTGGTGTCGGATACGATCACGGTCCATTTGCTGATGCTGATGTTGGCGCGATGGATGGATTGGCTCGGGAGCTCTTTCGGCGTCTGAGTGGGGCTGCTGGTCCCTCGATTGGTGAACGAAGACAAGAGCGAGATTTTCTCGAGCAGCGAGCCCCTGACGTAATGTGGCGAAAGGGGTCACAACAGACAACCAACATAGACAGATTCAGCATCGACAGACGTCTCAACAATGCGAATCACAAATACCGGTAGCGTACCGTTTATCAAATGCCCGACTTCGCTGGTTCGAACGCTCTGTATCCTGCTGATTCGACGGGATCGGTTCTGCCGCAGGCTGGCGAGCACCATCAGCTTTCTTCGCAGCGCGCTTCGAGAGGATTCTTTGCTGCTGCGGTTGATCATTTTCCTCCTGTGGCTGGCGGTTCTTCAGGTCGGGGAGCTCTTTCAGCCTCACGTTGCTCGAGGCTTTGAGGAACCTTCTCCCACCCGCACCACGCGACAGAGCTGCATTTGCTGCGGTTGCGTTCCCGTTTGCGTTTGTGGCTGAAGCACTTGAGTCAGCGAGTTTCGTCGTGGATGGAGGACGAGAGCCTTGCGATGTCAGCCTGCGTGAACACACGAGAGTCTACGGACTTTAGTGTCAAGGTACCAAGTCAAAGTGCGCAAATGGACAGCGAGGTGCTCACGGCTTCAGTCTGCGCTTGCGCTCTTCATTGCTGGAGCTGTACACGGCGCGTCGGTATTCGTCCAAGAGCGTCATCAATGATCATCAAGCGCAGCATGATGGACAGACAGACAAAGCGAGTCTTCTTGTGTGAATGCCCTTCTTTTCGCCGTGAGCGCATTGACGTTATGCTACGCTGATGTCGCGCAGATGATTCCACAGAAGGACAGTCTGCGATAGCAAAGGAGTTCCGAGTGCTCAACATATCTCTCGAGTGCCTTCTTCGACTGTTCGTCCAGTGTTTCAACGTAGCATGGCACTCATATCAGTCAGCATTTGGTGCATCTTGGATCATCTTGTGACTCGCAGTAGCAAACACACAGGGAGCGGTGTCCTCGGTAGGCTGCGACGATACGTACCAGAGTCCCCACTTGACTCGATCGGGTTGCCGAAGACCTCATTCTTCAATTCACCTTGCTCCCCACAGCCACCTACCAGGATCCCTCAATAGCTCTTCGCGATGAAGACCGTCACCGTTGCCACGATTCTCGCCGCGACCTCGCTTGCTGCGCTCTCGCCAAGTAGCGTCGATGCCCACGGCTACATCGCGTTCCCACGTGCCCAATACAAGGACGCCGCCAAGGCCACGGACTACAACGCGATCATCACCGAGAGCATCAACACGGCGTTCAAGGGCAAGAAGTGGAACGATAGTCCGCTTGCGAATACCAAGACGTTCACGGCCGCGTTCAAGAAGTCGGGCTACACGTCGCTCAAGCAGATGCTCGACAAGAAGGTGCCGGGCTGCCAGAACTCGCGCACCGACATCACGCCGATCAAGACCAAGACGTACCGGAACATGGAGTGGCAGAACGACTGGGAGAAGAAGGGCTTCATCGACTCGCACCATGTACGTTTGACCATTGACTTTGCTGGAGCTGCTTGTCTGGATACTCATTTGAGGTGATCTTTGTATTTGCTCGACAAACAACAGGGACCTTGCGAGATCTGGCTCAACAACACGCGCGTCCTGCACAACGACGACTGCGTGGCTGCGTACACGACGTACCCGGCGGTGCTTCCCGTGGACTACTCCAAGTGCAAGGGCAACTGCGTGCTGACGTTCTACTGGCTGGCGCTGCACGAGCCAAACTGGCAGATCTACAGTGAGTGCTTGTGTTTGGACCTCCATGTAGACCGATGGATGCACTGGGTAAACCGAATGGGCTATTGACTCTTGTGTTGTTGCTACCTTCTTTGTCCTCCAGAGCAATGCGTGCCAGTCAACTACAGCTAGAAGCTCTGTATACAAGCAAGCCTGGCGTTGCCCTAGAGAGTGTGTGGGGTGAGCAATTTAGAGCTGAAGGAAGATTGCTCCAGACGGCTGCACCTGAGAGATCTCTGTACTACTTCGAATGCCAGAAACTACTGTATCTCAAACCTTTTATTAAAGGTTTCCACTTTTGACCCACTGTTTGCTATATTTCAACCAATAGAATCATTTTTCGACTTCACTGTGAGCTCCCACCAGCCTGCGAACTTTCAACAAGAAAGCCTCCGTTAGCGTCAATGGAGTGAATGATGCCCGCGAATTCAAGGTGGATAGCCATTTCTTCGTTACGGCTGGCATGATTCTCGAACCACCCAGCCATCTCACGCTTGTTCACATGTCAGTTTGAGCGAAGCCTGATGTCCTTGCCACTTCTGTCGTGAAAGTGTACTGCACTGTGTTCAGGGTACTATTAACCAATCGTATTTTGTATAATTTTACTGCTCTATCATTGGCCGAATGTCGGCAAAAAGCGAGTCAAAAGTGGAAGACAGTATAAACACCAACTCAGATCCAAGCATTTCGGCACTCGACAGGCGAATACATATTATGTAGATCCTAGGATTTGACTCGCAGGTTTATGAGCAACACCCCAAAATCGAAATGAACAGGCAAATCACACACAACCTTCTCACTCCCTTTGAGCTGCTCATACACACATTTCGTACACAGTACAGTATCCCAGTGCCTTCCCTTTCTCCATGCAAATCATCCACATCCAGGTTCCTTGACTTGTTTGGATGTTTGCGTAGCCAGCAGCGAGCAAAGCCAAGCGATCGAACGGAGAATAAACACAAAGGGGTTCCAGGTTCTCAAAGGATTGTGCTCGTTCGCAGAGCTACAGATCCAGCCTGTCGATCCGAGCTTTCCCCACAGATGCGATGTGAGAAAGCATGAATCGGGAAGCAAAATAGCCAGAGAGCAGGAAAGAGGAAGAGAGATAAAAAGCTTCCATTCCATAATTGACGCCACTTTCATTGGCGTTCAGGTGGACGAAAGCTCAATTTCTATGGTCAAACAAGTTAGCTTGTGGAAGATTCGGATAATACCGAAAATCGATCTTTTCACCGAAAATAGAATACATTTTGTCCGTAAACAAAGAGTTCGCAGACAACGCCACACCAAACTGTCCACTTCGCCGTTTCCAGCTGGTGCGTCCTTTCCGAGCGATGAGCGCACCAAAACGCGCCTGTGAACAACGCGTCACTGCCTGCAAACACCGCATTACACTTGGAATTTGTATGAGGACACAGTATCCGTTTTGTTTACTCGTTCCGGAGGACCATCTGGTTTCCCAGAGGGACACATTCACAATGTCAAGCGTTACGTTATGTCCCCTGTCGCCTGTCGCTTTCGCTTGTCATTGGCGCGAAACCGAGTTTCTGTACGGATGATCTCTACGATGTGCTGTTTTCCAGTTTTTCGCCGGCAAAGCGTTCACTTGTACAGATTATTGACCGCGCATCCTGATCATAGAGCGCCATCCGGTGAGAGAGCGAGCGAGCGAGCGAGCGAGCAGGTCCTGTGTCCCGTCGTCGTCAGGACCATGGAGCTCCTCCTCCTTGCGGTGTGCAACAGTACTCGCCTGGGAGAGGAGAGGAACTCCGAGACTTCCTCCACTCGGTCGCCCAGCAGCTCATTCATTATCCAAAGCGCCTTCTCGTCCGCACTCCGATCTCTCAACCACCTCCACCATGAAGACCGCCACCGTTGCCACGATCCTCGCCGCGACCTCGCTCGCTGCGCTCTCGCCAAGCGTCGAGGCCCACGGCTACATCGCGTTCCCACACGCGCAGTACAAGGACCCAGCCAAGGCCACGGACTACAACGCGATCATCACCGAGAGCATCAACACGGCGTTCCAGGGCAAGAAGTGGAACGACAACCCAGTGAACAACGCCAAGACGTTCACGGCCGCGTTCAAGAAGTCGGGCTACACGTCGCTCAAGCAGATGCTCGACAAGAAGGTGCCGGGCTGCCAGAACTCGCGCACCGACATCACGCCGGTGAACGTCAAGGGCTTCAAGAACATGGAGTGGCAGAACGACTGGGAGCACAAGGGCTTCATCGACTCGCACCACGTACGTTTCGCTTTGCTCTATTGGTGTTGTGTGGGGGTCGTACACAAACAACAGTGACCTGACTGTGTAATCTCTCTCGACTTGTGGACGTGATCAATAGGGACCTTGCGAGATCTGGATTGACAACACCCGCGTCCTGCACAACGACGACTGCGTGGCCACGTACAAAACGTACCCAGCCGTGCTCCCAGTGGACTACTCCAAGTGCAAGGGCAAGTGCACGCTCACTTTCTACTGGCTGGCGCTCCACGAGCCAAACTGGCAGATTTACAGTAAGTCTTCCATTTGCTCAAAGTTTCTTCACATGTTTCACATAGTTTGGATCCTCATACTAACTAACAACTGTGTGTGTATCTCTCTTTCCCCACTTTCTGCAGAGCACTGCGTGCCAATTGTGAACAACAAGGCTCTCCGTGACTAACTAAACAGCAAAACAACCAGAACCACCCACTCATTCTCATCCAGCATGCAGCATTTTTGGCTGTCGTACTTTGTAATTGGTGAGCATGCGCCACCACCCTCGAGTCAGTAGTACTGTACCCTTCCGTAAGACATAATGCGCGTCCACAATAGACCCATACTTTCCACCACCGAAATCGAAATTCTTACCAGTATTAGGCTATGATTCTGCTCTTTGACGCGGTAAACTTCTCTGTTGGGACCTACTTACTGTACATGTACCTGCGCTTTGCCAGAGTTTGCGAGAACTTCTTTTTAGCTTGCACCTTCAACAAGCAGCGCTCGCTAATGATTGAAAGCGACTGCGAGCTCACGGTCACCTCATTCAGAGTTACTGGATTAGCGCTTTCGAGGCGTTGGGGCTCCTACTTAGGCAGCTCTTCGCGGATATGTTTGGATCGAATCGACACCTCGTCAAGCGCTATCACAAGCCCGCAATGATGCGTTCTTCAGTCATCATGGTGTTGGCATGATCCTCGTCTTCATCGCTATCTGCAGACGAAGCCCTCCTGGAAGGGCCACAGATGACGGAGATAGCCTCAGAGCTCAAAGCGTAATAAACTTGAACCTCCAGCACTTACTTCGTTGAGAAACAAAATGATCAAGACTATTAATAACAGAGTGTCCGTAGGAGAACTTTAATTCATCTGCATCACCAGCATTTGGCATTCTCGAAGCAGCTCATTTGGTATCTTGGTCTTCTATTGATCAACGAGGCAAGGTGATGCCCCTTCAATCATGCTGAGGCATTTTCCAACAAAACTAAGAAGATTAATCGCCATTAATGGGATTTATAGGAGGCACACTTCGGCATGTGTTGGCCAAGCAAGCGCGTCAACGAAGCCACCCAGACAGAGAGAGAGATACAGCGATTGAGATTCACTCTCCCGTGCTGTTAGGCGTCGGCGTTCTTTCAGTGGCGCCACTTCGCCGCCGCCATGCTGAACCACGGAACCCTCCATCAACTTTGACAAAGCGCTCTGAACAATCGCGCAGAAGCCAGTTCTGGATTTGCTCGTCGCACCAAAGAGGAGTCCGGGTGTTCCATTTCGCCATTTGGGGGTCTGATCAAGAAGTCAGAGCTTGGGTTGGTGGTTTGGGCGGCACTTGCCATGACACAGAAGCCCAACACTTGTTCTGAGATTCCAAATGTATTCAAAAGAGTGAATATTTATTTATGAAAGGAGTATTGATACAAAGTTGGATAGATTTCTCTATATTGTATGAGGATTGTAAGTAGGTTGCAAAAGGCGGACGTGATGTGGAGCATCAATTAGATTAAGGAGGAACTGGCGGAAAGTGAAGTGGAAACGCGTCGAGGTGTCCCACAATCGGACGATTCGGTGAGCAAGATCAACAAAGTGGGAAGTGAACTCAAGGAAGGTCTCCTCTAAGTTTACAAATCCGAAGTTTACGATCCCAACGATCAGAAACATACTTTATCAAGCAGTGAATCAACTTCCTGTGAGCCAGACGAAGAAACCGTCGTCCACTTGCTCTTTCACAACAGGCAATTTATCTGTGCTATCAGTACCTTTTGCTATTGTTTGAAACCAGCACATGGCTAAAGTACTGATATAGCACAGATTAGAAAGCAGACCGACCGTCTGGAAAAGTCTATTTTTGTTCTGTCTGAACTCTTTTTTCGCTGGTGTCCTGGTTTCGTGCGCGCCACATACCATCGTGCAACCATCTGCTTTTGCGGCAGCATCGACGCATTTTGTTTTGCCTGACGTGTGCGTGGCGGCGAAAGCCAGATGGCGTTTAGTCACCTAAGCGGCCCGCCTCTGCATGCGCCAGCGCACCCAGCACGTGATTGGCAACTGGGGTGCTCCCTCTTCCGCCTCATCCCTCTCTCCCCATTGCAAGGCAGTCAAGCAGGCTGGTTGCCTGTGTGTGCTTGCCCGCCAAGGCGAGCGAGCGACTGTGAGCGCGTGACTCTGCTCCTCACTTTCCGATTCGCCTCGTTCCCCGCAACGCACAGCAACCCCCAAGCCACTCCCCCCTCCCTCAATCTTTCAGCATGAAGGTCATTGCCGTCGCCTCGCTCGCCCTCATGGCCCAACAGGTCTCTGCCCACGGGTACATCTCGTCCCCTGCCGCCAAGTTCCAGCCGGGCGTGATGACCACCAACTACGTCAAGATCATCACCGAGTCGGTCAACGACGCGTTCAAGGGCAAGAAGTGGAACGACAACCCAGAGGCCAACACCAAGATGTTCACGTCGGCGTTCGCCAACACCGGCTACAAGTCGCTCAAGGAGATGCTCGACCTGTCCGTGCCAGGCTGCGGCTTCACGCTCACCGACGGCACGCCAGTGGACGTCAGCAGCTTGAAGTCCATGAAGTGGCAGAACGACCAGGAGCAGAAGGGCTTCATCGACTCGCACCACGGCCCGTGCGAGGTCTGGATCGACAACACCAAGATCATGCACTCGGACGACTGCCGCGCCGACTACACCGCGTACCCAGCCGAGATCCCAGTCGACTACTCGGTCTGCAAGGGCAAGTGCCAGCTCACCTTCTACTGGTTGGCGCTCCACGAGGCCAACTGGCAGATTTACAAGCAGTGCGTGCCAATCCAGAACGGAAGCGGATCGGGAAGCGCCACTACCCCTGCTGCCACCACCAAGGCGCCATCCACGGGCGGCAACACCAAGACCCCGGCTCCTGCCACCACGGCGCCAGCCACCGGCGGCGACGACGAGTACGACGATGAGTACACGCCAGCCCCTGCCTCGACCACCAAGGCACCAACGCCAGCCGCCACCAAGAAGTGCAAGGCCAAGACCCGCCGTCTGAGTGAGCAGAACCTCCGCTCGGAGAACTAAGTCGCTCTTTCGTCTTCTTCACAAGTTTTTGTATAAATCGGTGTAGCCACGGAGCAGAGAGTCGATCGGTCCTCGCTCCAGATTCCTTTCTTTCAGTGCGTGCCAAGCCGAGTAGTCAGTTAAGAAATTCGTTCCTGTTAAAGGTGCAGTCCACTTTTTGCGATTGCCCGTTGATAGAGCTCATTATCATTATGCACCAACCGCGTTCTTTGCTTCGTTCTCCTTGTTGCTTTCAACACGTTCGCTCTCCCTACCAGTGAAATGGACAAGCGTTCTGACTTCACGGCAGTTTCAACCAATGCGATGCTTGACACGCACGAAACTGCCGCTTCAAGGAATCCCATTGCAGAGCAGACAGACACGCACGCAACGACACTGAGGCGACGGGCTGTTGTTTGGCAGGAACCGAAACAGACCCATTTCGACGCGTTGCTAATGATGACGGGGCATACAAACTCCCATAGTAAAGAAACGCTCCTTTGCAATGCGACGATGGGCTGACTCACAGATGGTTCCAACGCACGCCTCCTCTCCCATGCGAACAGGATACCTGCGACGTGTGAGCATTTGAGTTACCACCTGGATCAGCAGCTCCGTTTTGCACGCCCTATCATCATTTTCCAATCCGACCAGCTTCCACCATGAAGGTTCTCTCTGCGTTCTCCACCGTCGCTGCCGTCGCCTCGTTCGCCGCGCTCGCGCTCGCGCCGCAGAGCGCTGACGCGCACGGCTACATCTCGCAGCCCAAGGCGTCGTACAAGCCCAACACGATCTACACCAACTACAATGCCGAGATCACGGCCAGCGTGAACCCTGCGTTCGCGGGCCGTCCATTCAACTGGTCGCCGGAGCAGAACACTGCGCAGTTCACGGAGGCGTGGCCGAACACCGGCTACAAATCGCTCAAGGAGATGCTCGACACGTACGTGCCAGACTGCGGGCTTTCGCTGCCGGACGTCACGCCAGTTGATGTGAGCGGCATGAAGGAGTTCAAGTTCCAGAACAACGAGTACAAGGAAGGTTTCATCGCGTCGCACCACGGCCCGTGCGAGCTCTGGGTCGGCGACACCAAGGCGTGGCACTACGACGACTGCTCGGCCAAGTTCCCCGGCTACCCGGCCACGATCCCAACCGACTTCTCGGTCTGCAAGGGCACGTGCAGAGTCACGTTCTACTGGCTGGCGCTCCACTCGCAAAAGTGGCAGATCTACAGTACGTCTATTGTCCTCTATTTGCTCACCTTCATACCCACGCACGTGCTTATCGAAGGAGCTTGATTGTTTTTGTCTGTTCACAGAGCAATGCGTGCCAGTCAAGAATGGAAGCGGATCTGGCTCGACCCCAGCTGCGGCGACGCCAAAGCCAGCGACTGCTGCCCCAGCCACCACCAAGCCTCCTACCAGTGCTCCAGCGGCCAGCAAGCCAGCCGCCACTACCACCAAGCCAGCGACTTCCACGCCATCCACCACAAAGCCAGCGACCAGCAAGCCTGTCGCGACCACCGCTGCTCCAAAGGCGACCCCAGCTGTGACCCCAGCCGCGGCCAACAACGGCACTGTGGGCAAGGACAGCGACAGCGCCACGACGCCGTCGACTGGCAAGAAGTGCTCCAAGATCAAGAAGTAATCTGCTCTCTCCAGCGCACCAATTCTGTAGCTCTTGAACAGCAAATGTATGTCAATGTGAACTGCTTACTGGACACGTCTTTCGACATTTTATGAACTCAGAACTTCAGCAGATCACAGTGTAAAACCAATGCGTTCAAACAATTTTGTCCATCAAAAGAAGACTCTATTGTTAATAAGTTTCGATAAAAAGTGTCCACATCTTCGCGACAACAACTTGCTTATCACAGCCCCATGTCATCGAGCAGCGCATTTAGGTACGTGCGGTCCCTGTACTCCATGCGAATCGCCATGAGATCCAGTCGTTCAGGGTAGTTTTCGAACAGCCACTGGAAGATCTCGATGTTTTCGTGAGAGCAAAACGCGTGCACCACCGAGTGCGAGCAGCCTTCGCTCCGATTCGCGTGCAGGAACAAGAGGCTTTCAAAATCCTGAGCCCAGACCGCCGAGTCCATCGCCTTTGCGGTGCACCCTTCGTGGCGATTCTCGTGCAGCCACTTGACGAGCTGGAATGAGCTGGCGTTGTCCATCGCCGCTTTCGTGCACCCTTCAAAGCGATTCGCATGAAGCCACTTGACGATCTCCAAATGGTTGCCACGTGCCGCGTCATCCATCGCGTACGTCGTGCACCCCTCGCGGCGATATGCGTGCAGCCATTTCACGACTTCCAAGTGGTTCGAGGACGCTGCGAGGTCCATCGCCATCGACGTGCACCCCTCGCGACGATTTTCGTGAAGCCACTTGACAACATGCAGGTGGCCGTTCCCAGCTGCGAGGTTCATCGCCTTCACTGTACAGCCTTCGCTCCGATGGGTGTGGAGCCACTGGAGAACCGAGAGGTGGCCATTGATCGCCGCTCGATCCATGGCTTCTGTGGTACAGCCTTCCTTTCGGTGGGTATGGAGCCATCGCACCGCTTCCAAGTGACCACCTCCTGCTGCGGAGTTCATCGCGCTGGTTGTACACCCTTCACTGCGATTTGCATGGAGCCACTGCACGATGTGGAGGAGTCCTTTGCCAGCAGCATAGTCCATCGCGCGATGCGTGCAGCCTTCTCGTCGGTTGGCGTGCAGCCACTGGACGACCTCTAGGTGGCCTTCCCTCGCGGCGTAGTCCATCGCCAACCGCGTGCACCCCTCGGAGCGATTCTCGTGGAGCCACACGAGCATCTCCAGGTTCCCGCTCGTCGCTGCAGTGTTCATAGCGCCAGTCGTACACCTGGAGCTTGCTTCTTTCTCGTGTATCCAGCGAAAGCACGCCCAGTTGCTGTTTCTCGCAGCGATGTCCATTTCGACAGAGTAGTCCACATTCAGCATGTTGAGATTGCCATCACAGAGATACTTGGCGATCTCAATGTGACCACTTCGGAGCGCAGTGAGCGCAGCCGCATTGATACTGGCAGCAGTAGTAGGAGTAGTGTATCCAAACGGATCCAGTTCCTCTCGAAGCCACTTGACCACGTCCAAGTGGCCGTTCCTCGCTGCGTTTTCCAGTGCGTCTCGCGTGCAGCCAGCGTTCGACGGGTGATGATGCAACCAGCGGAGCACTGGCAAGTGACCGTTCTCAGCTGCCACGTCCACGAACGTCGTGGTCCAGAGGATATTCTGCGCGTCGCAGTGGGTCGAAAACCACTCGAGAAGCTGCACTTTGCCCAGTCGACACGCCTCCTCCATCGCCAACGACACGATCGCGGACGGACAGTAGCTCGTCAAGAGCCATTCAACGACGACCACATCATCGTTGCGCACGGCGTTCACAAGTCCGGCGCTGCACTGAGCTGCTCTGTAGAGACGATGCAGATCCGGAGGCTCGTGCTGCGCCAGTCGTTGCAATAGGCGAGTGCGCTCTGCTGATGAGACGTGTGAGGATGCGGCTGGGTCTCGCTGTCGCGCGCACGCTCTCGGGACGCTCCAGTGCGCAGGGACGGACCAGTCGAGACAGTCGCTGGTGCGATCCACCACGTGGCTCAGCGCCTCGATCTCCGGTCGCGCGCGGCACACGACGAGCGCGGAGAGAAGCGGCGGGATCTTCTCCTCTGGTCGTCGCAGTTGATGATCCATTTTGATGATTTTTACAACAAACCTCACGCATCTCAGCGATTCTCAGTCTTTCTGAGTCTCTTTGCATCAGATTGGTTGACTTGGTCTGATACAGCCTGATTCTGGTCCTTGTAGTGTAATACTGGATATATTATAACCCTGTAGGGTATAACTCCAATTTGGATATTAGCGCGATTTCCTTGAGAAACCATCGGCATTCGCAGGAACAACGACGACAAGCATGAGCGAGAACCAAACCAATGCGAGCGCGAACGCGGGCGTGAGCGGCAAGAAGCGCGTGTACCAAACGGGCCAGCTGGACTACGCGCAGAAGAAGGCGATCTGCCTGAAGAAGCGCGAGTCGCCCAAGATCACGCAGGAGCAGCTGCGCGAGTGGGCCAAGAGCGAGTTCGCGCTCGTGAAGGCGCCGGGCCAGTCCACGATCT
>JAADVK010000534.1:0-22525 GCA_023334975.1 Globisporangium sylvaticum | reverse complement strand
CTCGCAGAGCAGTAGTGCGCGCGACGGGATCACCGTGGACCCAGGCGCTCTGGACCAAACTGACCCCAGCGACTTGGACGATGAAGACAAAGACGAAAGTGAAGCTCAGCACAACGGAGACCACCACCATCATCAGCTGGTTGATGAAGTGCATGCAGATGTGTTTGCCGAAGCATGACCTGTAAGTACATAAGCTCGCCCTGCTAAAAAGTGATGTTAATACTCTGAGGAGCAGAAGCAGTTGTGGGGCTTTCTTCCTTTTGCACATCAGGACACCCCAGAAACCACAAGCCAGGTGCTAGGCAGTTATCTATCGTAGCTATCCATCATACAAATACGAAAACACTTACATTCTCGATGAGGGATCGGATCTTGGAGTATTCAGTGTTCGCGCTTGGGCCGTCGGCAATCACGGTCACCTTCACACCGCAATCCTTGGCGGCCACGGCCACGAGAGCGTGAGCGAACTAGTCAAATGTAGCCACATGGACAAAAACAATACAAAATCATTAACCGCTAGATCAGTTCGAACAGGAAAAAAAAACATCGATACCAAAAATGAAACGAAGGATGCACAGGTCGATCGACGTAGAGGCAGAGTGGATGTAGGACAACATCTCTGCGACGCTCGCGTCAGGGAAGAAGAAGAGATCGACCAGACGGAACTCTGGCTCGCGACGTGGGGTGAACAGCTCACGGCCATTCAATCGCTCGATATGGCGGCGGAGCGCAGACCTGTCGACCCCAAACAGGCGGGCGACCACCGCGACGTCCAATGGTTAGATCAAGTCAGGTCTCTGTGTCGACTGGCTTTGTCGTTGCATTGGGGTGCAGTGCAGTATTTCATTTCACAATGATGAACCATGGTTCTCGAACCATACTTTGCCCAAGTGAATCGTGTTTCGGCTTTTTTGCAACTTTTCAACAAACTGAAAATCTGGGATTTGCATCCCAGATTTTTCATGCTTCCAGTTTTAGCTCAAACACCCAGTTGGGTGTTTGATTGATAAAGCTGACAATTCCGACAGACTGCAGTCTAAATCAGTACATGTTTCTGTTGAGAAACTAAACCTAGTGCTTCTGAATATTTGGTGCTGCTTTTGTGTCACATTTACACACTCATGTACGGTTTTTAAAACTAGCCTTTGGTTTACTTTTGTAGATGAACCAAACTGAAGTTATTTCCAAAGAGTGGAACGTGCTTGCCAGTTGTGTTGTCGTGTTGAGTTCCGCCTTCCCACTTGGTTTTGAAAACCACGCAAGCAGCACAAACACGCCCAGACAGCAGACTCAACTCAAGGGAAGCAAGGGAAGGACGGACGAAGAAGGCGCCTTTGCCACAGGGCACCACACCACCGCACTCCCTCCCCCACTCACTCGCAGCATCCACGCATCCACGCAGGCGCCTGTGCGAGTCCATTATTATTAGCAGTGGCGTGTGTGTGCGTGCGTGCGTGCGTGTGGTCTGTGCGTCTTCATATCGACTCCTAATAAGCAGCAAGTCTTGCGTGGCGGCGTGAAGTAACGCAGCACCCAACAGGCAAGCAAGCAACACAAGCAAGCCAAGCAGAACAAACAGACACACAGGGCAACAGACGCGGGTGTGTGGTGGGCGATGGCGGACTCGGACTTCAGCGGCGCGTCGATGGAGATCTTCCTGGCGCTGCTGGCGCTCGTGATGCTGCTGCTGCTCATGGGCGGGCTCTACCTGCTGCGCGACCGCGCGCGCGCCAGCTCCGACCAGATGTCGCGCTCCTTTCTCGCACGGTACGACGGGCTTTATAATGCGCATGGAACTGGGGGGACGGACTGTCGTGTTTATTCTAATGTTGTATGCGCTGTTTCTGTATAAATTAGAATCCTGCTGGCGGAATCGGAGACCATGACACGCCTCGACCTGGAGCGAAAGTATGTATTATATGGGGCTTTGTTATTCCAGCCCCCTAATGCTCTGCGTTGTATGACTAACGCTATGTATATGCGTGTGGGTCGTGTGTGTATTCTTTAGTATTGAGAGCGAGGAGCGCTGGAAGTGCCTCGTGTGTGAGTTCAGCAACGCGCTGGAGAAGCGCACGTGCATCCTGTGCGGCACGAAGCGCAACATGGCGAGTCGCCGCGGCTCGGGGCCCGTGGACCTCGAGGAGATCCGCATCAAGCGCTCGCACCAGCAGCGGCTGAGCAACGCGATCTCCACGTCCATCTCCACGCAGCCGTCGCTGCAGAACCTGCGCCTGAGCACGCTCAACACGCGCCAGCGGTACGCGCGCAAGCGCAAGGAGTGGGTGCGGCGCATCGGCGCGGACGGCACGGCCTACTGGACGCGCCAGGACCTCGTGCACAGCAGTGGTAACCCAAGCAACAACCAGAACAACAACAACAACAACACTAGCAGCAGCGTCACGGGCATGAGCGGTGGCAACAGCTCGTTCCTGGACACGCAGCGGCCGTCCTCGGGGTACGTAACGTACCTCGTGCGATCCTCGGTGCACAGCGAAGGCCGGCTGACTTTCGCCGAGTCCACGCAGACCGACGCGGCGACGACCATCGGCGGGTACAAGATCCGCGCCGAGGAGCTCGAGCTGATCGACCAGATCTGCCAGCTGCCGTTCCCGCGCAAGTTTGCGTGGTTTCTGGAGCGCATGGGCAATTTGCTCAAGGGCTGGGAGGAAGGCCGCATCAAGCTGAGCGTGCACCGCGAGAACATCCTGGTCGAGTCCATGGAGCAGCTGCTGGGCATCCAGGTCGAGCACATCCACTTCCCGCTGCGCATCGAGTTTATCGGCGAAGTGGGGATTGACGCCGGCGGCCTGCAGCGCGAGTGGTTCTCGATCCTCTTCAACAAGCTCCTGGACGACTCGCTCGGCTTATTTATGAACTGCCACCGCAACAACCAGTCCGTGGCGATCAACCCGAACTCGATCGAGTGCACGGCCGACCACTTGCTGTACTTTAGGGGTATTGGACGTCTCATTGGCCGCGCGCTGCTGGAAGGTCATGTGATGCAGGCGCGGCTGTGTCTGCCGATCCTCAAGCACTTTCTCGGCGTGCCGATCACGTTCTCGGACCTGCAGTACGTGGACCCGGAGATCTACAACAGCATGAAGTGGATCCGCGAGAACGACGACGTCGAAGCACTCGAGCTGACCTTTTGCGTGACGGAGATCCGCAACGACCGGCCGTTCGTGATCGACCTCGTGCCGAACGGCCGCGACATCAACGTCACAGACGCGAACAAGCTCGAGTACCTGCACCTGAAGCTCCGGTACTTGATGCTCGACCGGTACGCGGAGCAGCTCCAGGCGCTCTCGCTGGGACTGTTCGAGGTCGTGCCCCAGGAGAACCTCATGGTGTTTGACTACCAGGAGCTCGAGCTGGTGCTCTGCGGGCTGCCGGAGATCGACATTACCGACTGGCGACGCAACACCCAAGTGGCGCCGAGCTTTGGGGACTCGCCCGTCGCGTCCTGGTTCTGGGAAGTGATCTGCGACCTGAGCGAAGAGGAGCGTGCGCGCTTTTTGCAGTTCTGTACGGGCTCGTCGCGGGTGCCCGTGCAGGGCTTTAAGGGTTTGACGAGCTACGACGGCCGCATTTGCCCGTTTGCGCTGCGGCCGATCCTGCACCAGACCACAGGCTATCCCAAAGTGCACACGTGCTTCAACCGCGTCGAGCTACCGCTGTACGAGTCGAAGCGCGAGCTCGAAGACGCCATGTACGCGATCCTCGAGATGGACCTGACCGAGTTCAGCGAGGAGTAACGTGGGCATCACACAACAACAAATTCAACAAAAAACAAACAACCGAAGACAGTGGCCGACCTGAAGAGAGACCGAGAGGTGACGGTGCTGATGGTACGATAGAGAGAGAGAGAGAGAGAGAGAACGCGACCAAACGAATGCATGAGAATTGGTATTAGAGCGAGCGACAGAGACAACAGAGAGAGAGAGTTTGAGCTCAAGCAAGCGAAAAGACGTCGACGGGAGACTTTGGACCGAGCAAGCAGCACCAGCAAATTGAGAAGGTGAAAGCTGCCGGGCGTAAGGGATGCGGTACAATTAATAACTTATTCAGGAAGGCATTACAGTAATGTGCGAGTTTGTGGTCTGACTCTGCATCCATACTTCCGTGTGGATGCCGCCGAACAAAGCAAATACTGGACCTAGTGGGGGGCATTGTCTTGCTGCTTGCTCACCAGTATCCATCCGTTGACGAAATCAGACGGCGCGTGCCATCACGAGGGAAAAAATTGAGCGCATGGGTGCTGTTTGAGCAACGTCAACTGGCGACTTCGCAGCTCTCGACTCTCTATCCCAAGCACTCAATTCAAGTGAGGCTCTGTCGCTTCTTGTTCGAGTGAACTTGTTCTGAACTCATTTCTGGGGATCTCTGCGAGGGCTCATCTCACTGAGCTGTGGAACTTCAATTTGAGAACAAAGACAAGGACGGCGACTCTGGCTGGACCCTGACCCAAATCTCTCTCTCCTTCTCACACACACACACTTTTGAAAAAGAGCCTCACCAGCGCAACAGTCCTCTTCTCACAAGACTTCCTACCGCCCTGATACTACGAGTATGCACGCCACCCACCTGGGAGCTCTTTTGCTCGGGATCGCTATCACAACTGGTGCTACCTCGGCTGACACTACGACTCCAGCAACAAGGACGTGCGGCCAGGTCCTCCTGGACACCGCGACCGTGGGCTCGAGTGAAATCGCGGCGTTCACGGCCGCCTCCAGCGACGAGTGCTGCGCCAAGTGCGCCGTCACGGACGACTGCAAGCTCTTCACGTTCGGCGGCGCCTGGAAAGGAGTGGGGAGCACCTGCCACTTGCTGCGCAACGCCACGGGCACCGAGGCCATGGGCGTCTACGGCCCGCGCTACAACACGATCTTCATGAGCGACTTTGTCGTACCGCCACTGAAGCGAACGTGCGACTCGCAGTTTCCGTACGTTCTCGCCAGTGGAGACGTCCTGGAGCGCCTGAGCGACGTTGCATCGATCGACGCGTGCTGCGCCAAGTGCGCTGAGGCCGCAAAGTGCGCGCTGTTCTCCTATGGCGGCGCCTGGAAGGGCAAAGGACCCGAGTGCGTGCTGCTGGCGGATTTTGCATCGGGCGAGTACGCCGGACCCGGGGGCTTCATCTACACGACGGTGACCATGAGCGACTACGCAGGACCAAGTGTTCAAGTCTCGACGTCGCCAACTCCTTCAGCGAATACCGGTGATGCTCCATCCCCAGCACCTTTGTCTAGCAGTAGTAGACCGCCATCCACTCCAGCTCCGGCTCCGGCCCAAGGAACCTCAGGGCCAGCGCCAACGACATCGAAAGCGCAATGCTAAGATGTGATTGGGATTGATGGTAGACTGGTTGGATGGATATAAACCACGATGACCCATTAGCAAAGGGCGTTTTAGCTGGTGATTTCTGTTTACCCTACCGTCACGCAACAGGGAGAGCAAGGTCGACTTGGGTTTGAGCTTGCTTGCTAGTCTTCGGCAAACGCATCTGCATGCACTTCACCAACCAGCTGATGGTGGTGGTCTCCATTGTGCTGAGCTTCACTTTCGTCTTTGTCTTCATCGTCCAAGTCGCTGGGGTCAGTTTGGTCCAGAGCGCCTGGGTCCACGGTGATCCCGTCGCGCGCACTACTGCTCTGCGAGCGACCCGAGCCCCTGCTTGTGAATACCCCAACAGCGGACCCCGGACGCCTGGGCTTTGGATCCGCATCGACACCCTCTTGGCTCTCAAGCCCCCCACGTGCAGTCCGCTCTACTACCAGAGCTTCCGTATCACCATCGCCACCATCACCTCCCTCATCAGACGAGAGCCCTGGGTCCGAGTCGTCCTGGAGGACGTCTTTCTCCGTGTACTCCCTGCGGAACTTGAGAAACCCCGCTTTTGTCAACACGAACTCCTCCTCGTCCGCCTCCTCTGGTTCTCCAACATTCCCATTCTCTTCCGAGTTCAAAGCCCCCCAGAGGCGCGCCATACATCTCCACGAACCGCAGGAGGTCGCGGGACGGGATGTCGGACCCGCAGCTGCGCAGGAACACCCGCAGCTCATTGTACCCGACGCGACCTCGGCGGTACGTGTCCACGAGCTTCCACTCGTCCTCCCAGAGCTGCTCGTTGCGCCTGCGCAGTGCGTCTTCGTCCAGTTCGGCAATTGCTGCCGGGTCACCGCTAATAGGACCACTGCTGTTGTTACCAGCTTCAGTCGGAGCTACCAGATTGAGACGTGCGTTCGTGGCTGTTGATGGATCTGCGATCTGCAGCACTGGGGTCATGGGCACTGAGGAGTCTGGGTCTGTGGGGTTGAAGCCATTATTAATTGAGCTTCAATCGCCCAGCACACTGCCTGGCGCAGGTGGCACGGCGGTGGCGGCTGGCGGTGGTGGGGTCGGGGTCGGGGTCGGGACGTGGCTGTCGACAATCTTGATGAACTCTGTAGTGGCACAGGCAGGAAGCACACAGTATCAAGGGTAAGCCTGGTTGATATCATGAAAGCATTCAAAGAACAAGAGGGATTTCGTACCGTTCAGATAGACTTCTTCTAGGTCCTTCACGTACGCGGGGTTCACGTCCAGCCCCAACTGAGAGCAAGAGGAGAAAGAAATCGAGATAGGGCGAATTAGAACTCACTCACTTGAGGCTTGTTGGATACTACAGACGGTAGTGTAGTGCTTCACGTTACCAGTGCAAACATTCGACACGCTTGATCGGAAGACACGGCGCCATCGTTGTCGGTGTCAAAGTACCGAAAGATCTGCAGAGAAACAAAGACAATATCGATGAGAGAGAGAGAGAGAGAGAGCTATTAGAGCTTTGCCAGGCGACCAATAGATAGCAACAGAACTACCCGGTAGTAAGCTGATAGTCCGCACCGTCCGCAGTTCCGAGAGTTCCGTGGCGTTCAAGCGCTCGACGCGCGCGTCAAAGGACGCCTGGAAGGAGGACTGAATGAACTCCATCGCACAGCAGTCTGCTCCGATATCCTAACTCAAGCTGCACGCTTCACGCTTCACGACGAAGCATCTGGCCCAGGAGTCGGCGGCGACTGGTGATAAAGCAAATGATTAACCAGACAGACTCTCTGGGTATGTGGGATCTTTCCAGCTTTGCGCAGCATTGCGAGCCACCCACAGTCACGTATAGAGCCGGGGAGGGAGGGACCTGAACGTTGGCTCCAGAGTGAGAATCCCTCACTCCAGGAGCATGCATACCGAGGAGTTGGTCCATGTCAAACTACCTGGCTGGTGGTAGTGAAGAAAGTGGGGTCCAAACTATCTTCCCGACTTGTTTTCACTCGGAGCAGTCGATGTACTTGGCCAGCAGCCGGCTGCTCGCGCTTTTGTCGTTTCTATCGTCAGCGAGATTCGCGCAGAGTGGCGTGCCCCCTGCGCGCACGCGCACGCGGTCCAGGAACGATTTCTCCCTCACCCACTGCGGAAGCTGCGAGATGCTGGTGCCCTTGAGGTTCATGTGCGTGAGTGACGCCCCCAGCGAGAGTGGAGTACCGGGGATCGGCTCGGGCAGCTCTTGGATCGGATTGTACGGGAGCTCGAGCGACACGAGCGAGTCGATCTCGTTGCCCTGAGGGGATTTCCAATGTGGTCGGGCTACTCTCGGGTATTGGTAGTGGGGGTAGCAGCCTGAGCATGTGCTTGTCAGGATAGTCCTGCGAGGCGTTCTTCTGGCGCATGCTGAAGGGTAAGCTTCGACGTTAAAATAGCTAGGTGGCGGACGCTTCGGGGCTACACAGAATATGATGTAGTGAGTACAAGCACGTACAGACAGCACACCGACCACAGACAGACCTGATCACAAAGTGCTGACGTTGTGGTACTTATACGCGTGCGTGAAGACAAGAGTACCATCCTGGTTGTGACAGGATCCATGATATGTGCCATGGTACGTAAGCGTGGACTCGTACGAATGCAGTGTCACTGACAGCCCCACTGCTCCACGGTCTCTCTCCCCACGCGGCCGTGTTAGCAAGATCTTCAAAGTCGAAACACGAATCGCTTGGGCAAGTATGGTTCGAAAAAACCCATGGATCATCATTTTGAAACAATCGCGACTTTGGCCATTGTATCAGAAAAGAGCGCCTAGAAGCTTCGATTCTGCAGTTTTAGTGCAAATGTAAAAGTGTCATCGAATACTCTTTTATGAACGGTGCTCACTTGATGAAAGTATGCTACACCGTGCATAAAAGAGGATTCGAAGACAATTTTAGATAACACTAAAACAGCTCTTCATGAAAAAGTAGAGGTCAAGCATTTATGAAGGTATTAGATATTGCAGAGCGCAAATAGTGATTGGTTAAAATCTCACAATATCTAGAAGGCCAATCAAAACTCTCTATTTGCCTCCCACTATTCGGATCGCGTCCCGCATATATCAGTCTAGTTCGGGACACGTTCTTAAGAAAAAGATCCAAACGGCGCAACCGTTCCGTTGCACAATGCCGCCGCCGCTTATCCGCATTTCCGCATTCTCCGACAGCATGGAGCAGCAGCGCCTGAACGCCAGTGGCCACGACAGCAGCAGCGGCGGCGGTGGCGGTGGCGGCGACCAGACGTCCCACTATGGCAGCATCTCGCTCGTACGTGCAGTACCCTCCCTCTCTGTGTGAACAAGTGTCAATACGAATGGTCATTGACACGCTCTCGCTTTGTTGGGCTGCACGCACACAGGTGAAGCGCTTGAAGCAGAACATGGCGCGTCCGGGTCAGCACAGCCACGCCAGCGACGATCCATACGGTGCGCATGTGTGTGGCATATTCTGCGAATATGCTGTATGCACTGACCTGTGGTTGTTCATTGTGTGTGTAGAGCCCGAGTCGGCCAGTATGACCACGAGCATCCGCTTCCTGCGCGACGGCTGGGGTGTGCGCAATCGAGATCGTATCAGTCGGTAAGATACACTGGCTACTATGTTATTGCTACTGCCGTTCTAACTGCTATTGCTCGCTAGGTTCCTGGACCACAGCACGTTTGGCGTCGGCGTGGACGTGCTGCTCGCGTTCCTCTCGGTCGTGTACGTCGCGGCCTACATCCTCAACACGTACCTTCCCGTCAACACGGTACGCCACTCATTATGTTAAGCTGCTGATTGTATGGAGAATTACATGTGTAGGCTTTGTTATTATCTTCAATTCGTATGCGCATGCATTTGTCTATGACTATGCCAACAGCTGCCGCTGTGGCTCTGGATGACCGAGCTGCTCTGCGCGTTTGTCTTTGCAGTCGACTACCTCTTTCGCGGCATCTACCTCTCGGACCACCGCTGCGACTTTGTGCTCTCGCTTCCGGGGCTCGTGAGCCTCGTGGTCATCCTGCCCGTGCTGCCCGTGTCGTTCTTGCTCCCGTACCACACGTTGTGGTACGACGACTCGTACTGGCGCTTCGTGTACCCGGTGCGCTTTGTCAAGTGCTACGTGGAGCTGCGCGCCGTGCTGAGCCGGTGCCACAGGCTCATGTCCCCCGTGCGACAGTTTGCGGTCCTGTGCTACATCCAGATCGGACTCATCATCGCCGGCGCCGCGGGTATCATCCAGATTGCCGAGACCTCGGACGGCAACGCCGCGTACAACGCGACTTCGACGGGCGACTGGACGTTCTTCAACTCGTTCTTCAACTCGATCCTCGTGTTCGTGACGATCCAGACCCCGCCGGCGGACAACGTGCTCGCCAAGGTCTTTGTCGGCGTGCTCGTGGTCGTGCTCATCCTCATCGTGCCGTACCAGGTCTCGCGCGTGCTGGACCTCGGCAAGGCGTTCACGCAGTACGAGCTCACGTCGTTCAAACCCTCGGGCAACACCAAGCACGTGGTGCTCTGCGGGGACCTCACGTCGTCGCGGATCGACCATTTCTTTGGCGAAGTGTTCCACGACGACCACGACATGGTCGACATCAACGTGGTCGTGATGAGCGAGGACGAGCCGTCGGCGTCCATGGTCGCGCTGCTCATGGACCCGTTCTTTGAGAAGCGCACGAGCTTCATCCAGGGCTCGATCCTCGACGTCGACGATGCGCAACGTGCGGCGTGCAGCGACGCGGACGCGATCTTCATTCTCTCTCGTCGCTGCGGACAGGAAGAGCACTTGGTGAGCGACCACAGGACGCTCATGCGCGTCATGGCGGCGAAGCGACTCGCCCCACGCGCACGCATCCACGCGCAGATGCACCTGTCGAGCAACCGCCACCTCATGGACGACCTGGACGTGAAGAACGTCATGTATTTCTCGGAAGTGATGCACTCGCTGCTGGGGCAGAACTGCGTCTGTCCGGGGTTTTCAACGTTCATGTACAACCTCACGTCGACGTCCAGCTTCAATGGACAGGTCTCCGCGAGCGACGACAGCGACTCGTGGGAAGAACGTTACTTGCGAGGCGCGAGCCATGAAGTGTACTCGGTCGAGCTGCCGTCGTCGCTCGTGGTCTACGGGAAAACCTTCTCGGAGGTCGCGTCGCTCGTGTACTCGAACTGCGCGGGCGTGATCCTCTTCGCGATCTCCTCGAGCATGGGTGCGTCGACGGGGAAGATCCTGTTGAACCCAGGCGACTCGTACACGTGCATGGGCGAGGAGACCGTGTTTGTGATCGCCAAGGACCGTCGTGAAGCCGACGCAGTGACTATGATGCAGCCGAGTGCGTCGATGCCTCCGGCGTGGGTCTCTCAACAGAGCGCGACGTCGCCGCTGTTAAGGATCAAGACCCACATGACCAGCAACAATGCTAATGGAGGAGGAACTGGCAACAATGGGGCATTGTCCCCCAACACGAGACGCAGATCCAAGATCGTCGACTGGCAGATCCCACTGGACAACGACCCAGTGGTCGACTCCTCAAAGCCAAAGAAGCCGAGTGCAGAGGACGCCATGATCGAGAATGCGCTGGTGCTGGACATGGCGGTCGCGCCGATCGTCGTGTGTGTCTTGTCGCCGACGACGTTCCCCAACCATTTCGAGTACCTGGTCGGACCTTTGCGAGTCAAGGCGCTCCAGAACCACCGGCCGATCATCGTGATCACGAAGGTGCTGCCGTCGCCAGAGATCTACAAGTCGTTCCGGCACTTCCGACAAGTGTTCTTCGTGGTCGGGAATCCGTATTACCTGTCGACTTTGCAGCGCGCGGGCGTCGAGCGCGCATTCAAGATCGTGATCATGTGCGGCGAGGGCGAGATCTCGGAGTCGGGGTCCTCGGAGCTGCTCGCAGACGCGGTGAGTGCTTTGATTGGATATTGCTCGACAGGTTTTCCTTGATTCTCTCTCTGACGTTGTTGTATCTCTTGTTCTTGGGGTGCTACAGTCCTGTATCGCGCTGCACAAGACGATTTCGTCTTTAATCGGCCCCAAGCGCGCGCCGCGCGTCATCACGGAGCTTGTGAACCGCGCAAACGTGCACTTCATCTCGCAGAACCTGCGCGCGAGCGACTGGTTCCCGTCGTTCAACGAAGCGCGGCAGCACCAGCTCGCGTCGTCGTCCTCGGCGTCATTTGCACGCAACTTCTACATGTCGCCCGCGTTTGCGTCGGGACTCACGTACAGTACGTCGCTCTGCGACAGCTTGCTCATCAACCAGTATTTCAACTCGCAGATCAAGAGCATCCTGCGCGAGTTCATCTTTGCGTCCTGGAAAGATGTACGTTCTGTGTTCTTTGTACCTGTCCTCTTGTGCAAGACATTTAGTGTCCATCTCTGGTAGACACTTTAATGACTTGGTTTTGTTATTGATGATGTCGTTACTGTCGCACACAGGTGGACTACCTGTCTGTCCCGTCGAGTCCACCACATCCTGGTGGCACCACTGCCTCGGGTACCAACGTGCCGTCGCCAACGAGCTCGTCAATCGCGTCTCCTCTCAGCGTGAAGCGCAGCTCGCTGTTTGCGATCGAAGTGCCGCTCGACTTTGTCGGAAGAACGTTCGAGTACGTGTTCCACTACCTGCTGTCGTCCGACGGGATCCTCACCGTCGGACTCTACCGCTGTCGCCCCGACGACATGCTCATCTTCCGCCACGTGAAGGCGCGCGTCGAGATCCACGAGAGCGAGCGCAGCGTGCCCTACGGGTATGTGTACGTGAACCCGCTCCCGAAAGACATCCTCTCGGGCAACGATCTGCTCTACGTGCTCTCCCACAAACAGCCGCGCTGGGCGTAACAGTTGAGCCTGAAGCCTAGTCAACAGCACAAGAGAAGCTGAGAAAGAGCAGGGTAAGTTGTAACTTGCTGCACAACAACAGCAAAAGAGATTTGTTAGTAGGTAAGCTTTGGCAATAGTAAACGAATCCAAAAACTGGCCGCGGCTACTTGTCTTCTTCTACCGGCACGCGCTCCACATCGTCGTCGCCCTCCTCCTGCGGACTGAGAACAGCGGTGACTTCCGTGAGCAGCTCGTCCTCGCCCACGTAGCTCACATCCGCAACGGCAACATCGTCCAGCGCGTCGGCTGCTTCATCGCCCGAGTCAAACAGGCGCTGGCGGAGCTTTGCTTCGATCTCCGCAGCGATCTCCGGGTTCTCTTCGAGGAACACCTTGGCCTTCGCCTTGCCCTGACCGATGGGCTCTGGTAAGAACACACACACACACACACACAATAGCAACAACAAGGTTAGACTAAACTTCTGAACTTATTACTTGACCAGCAATGGCTCATCCCAAGCAACGCACAGTAAGCAAAACAAACCTTCTCGTCCGATGATAAAGTACCACGCGCCAGAGCGCTTCAGCAAGCCTTCACGGACGCCCAGGTCGAGCTGTTTTATACCAATGAACACGTTAGAAATTGGTCAGCGTCCATCATGTTCATTATAACAAAGCTCACCAGCTCCGAGGACCGGTCGATGCCCTTGCCGAACATCATGTCAAAGTTCGCAAGCTTGAACGGCGACGCCATCTTGTTCTTCGCGACCTTGACCACGATCTCGTTGCCGACGATCTTGTCGCCCTCTTTGATCGCTGCCTTGCGTCGGATGTCGAGCCGCACGGACGCGTAGTAGCGCAGCGCCGTGCCGCCCGAAGTGACTTCGGGCGAGCCAAAGATGATGCCCACTTTCTGCCGAATCTGGTTGAGGAAGATGATCATGCAGTTCGACTTGGAGAGCGAACCGGTGAGCTTGCGCAACGCCTGGCTCATGAGTCGCGCCTGGAGCGCGATCTGCTGGTCACCCATCTCCCCCTCGAGCTCCGCGCGAGGCACCAAAGCCGCGACACTGTCCACGACCACGAGCTCCACGGCACCGGAACGGATCAGCGTGTCAGCGATCTCCAGCGCTTCTTCGCCAGAGTCGGGCTGCGAAATGTAGAGCTCGTCGATGTTCACGCCCAGCGCCTTGGCGTAGTGCGCGTCGATCGCGTGCTCAGCGTCGATGAACGCACACACCCCTCCCTGCTTTTGTGCCTCAGCGATGCAGCTCAGTGCCAGCGTGGTCTTGCCCGAGCTCTCGGGTCCATAGATCTCCACGACACGGCTGCAAGATATAAGAGAAGTAATAGGTGAGCAAGGCATGCCTTATGGCACATCCATTTAGATAAGAAGTGAGGCTTAACTACCACACTCACCCTTTTGGGAGTCCGCCCACACCGAGCGCGAGGTCCAGAGACAGCGAACCCGACGAGATCACTTCCACTTTCTCCGCAATCTTCCTAACAAGCGACAAATAAACAGTCACAGACGCATTTAGTCACCATACGACAGTTCGCCTCTTGCGATAGAAAGAGTGTGGCTATGACACATCGCGCCTTCAACTTACGTCGAGCCAAGTTGCATCACCGAGCCTTTGCCAAAGCTGCTCTCGATCTGGCGGATCGCCATCGCCAGCGCCGCGCCTTTATCTGACCACCCAACCACCAAACACATCAACATGACCTCCATTACGTCAGCCCTCCATCGTTTCTTTGCCGATTACATTCTGCCGGCCGCACCTGCAATACTTCCGACAGCGCTCTTCGTGGACGTCTTCTTTGTGCGCACGCTCTGGAACATGTGCGGCAGAGCTGCAGCACCAGCGCTCAGCGTCTGCTGCTGATGCGCATGGCGAGAGGCCGCATTGAGGCCGTGACGGCGGAGCGAGCCTAATGTCGTGGTGGAGGTGCGTAGCATCTTTGGTTGTGCGCACAGCTCCTTCCGTTCCTTCCACTTGGTGGCAAGAGTGTGGTGTGTTGTGTAGCTTTTCGCGGGGTGATTGGCAACTCGAGTGAAGCGGCTCGTTTTTGGCGCGGCACCTTCGTGCAACATGTCATTTGAGCTTGCAAGAATGTGACTTCATCTTTGTGCAGTACGAAATGGGTCAGGAAAGTAAACATCATTCGTGCAACGTGCAAATTGGATGTGTCTAGAAGGTTGTCTGAGTGGAACCCACTTCGTGCAACACGGAATGTGTCAGGAAGGTACATATTGTTCGTGCGACATGCAGGACAAGATGTGACGTGAAGGTTGTCTGCGTGTAGCCCGAGCAGACCCCATGCTTCAATGTGAGCTGCTCGTCAAAGAAGAAGAACAAGCGCGTCAACCAAGCAAACGAGCATGGCCATGGGGGCGATGGTGATGACGACGACGCCGCTGCCGCTGCTGGCTCTGCTGCTGCTTCTGGTGGCGCTTGGGGCAAGTGACGCCAAGTGCGCGATGACGCAGACGTGCGTGAACCCAGGCAACCAACCCGACTACGACGACTGCATCCCAGAGGCGCACCGCGAGCCTGTGGATCCGCTGCCGGTAAGAAGCCATTCAAGAACTGCTGGTCGCTTGCTGCATGTGGCGGGCTGATACTTGGCCGTATGGACTAACGCTGAATGGCCTGTTGTGTATCTGCCGGTGTGTGGTGCTTGCATGCTATAGATGGTGGGGCCGCAGTGGGCCAACGGTGAGTTTCTATAGTCCCGTGTTGCCTTCACGACTGACCGATCCAGTATTCTCAAGGTCATGCTTTGCTCATTACTGTTTTGTGTATATTGCAGTGACCGGTGGTGGCGCGTGCGTGAAAGACGCGGACTGCAGTGACAAGGGCAAGTGCACGAGCGGCAAGTGCGCGTGCCAAGAGGACGGCATGGTCGCCGGCGCGCACTGCGAGCTGTTTGCGATCCAGTGCCCCGAGTACAGGGACGCGGCGTGCTGCTCGTGGCAGCAGAACCAGGGCATGGCCGAGAACTTCAAGCTGCTCGCGAGCGTGTTTGGCAAGAACAGCGGCGGCGGCTGTGACGCATGTGCGACCAACCTGCTCAACCTGTGGTGCGGCATCGTGTGCTCGCCGCACCAGGCGGAGTTCATGAAGATGCACCTGCCGTTCCCGAGTATCAACTATCGCCCCGACCCGATGACTGGCGAGGACCACGTGAAGGTGCTCGAGATGGACGTGACGCTCGACAAGACGTTCACGTGCAGCGTGTTCGACTCGTGCAAGAACACGGCGATCGCGTCCATGAGCGAGGGCATGAAGTCGTCGCTCGGGTTCCTCAACTACCAGATGCAGACCGGCGCCGTGGGCCACGGCGAGTACATGTACCTGAGCTTTGCGCAGAGCCCCACGCCAAATGTCACCGTGACGGCGGCCAATGCTGGTGCTGGCTCGTTTAACCACCACGTGCTCAAGTGCGACAACTACTCGGAGGTCGTGGGCGTCGAGAGTCTGCTGCCAAAGCAGGCGCAGCTTTTGCCGTCGATCGCGAACGAGAAGGAGCCCAAGCAGTGCCCCTGCGGCGCGTGCCGGAGCACCTGCGACGCGCACACTGACGGCGACCACCACATCAAGATCGAGACGAACCCGATCTCGATCCTCGATGGCTTCAACGGGAAGCTCGTGGCGCTCATCTACGGCGCGATTTTCGCCGCAGCGGTGCTGCTGAAGTGGCGAAAGAGCCATTAACACAAGAGGGCAAGTGAGTGGTAACAGAAAGACTGAGGTTTCAGGTTGCTATTTGGTACATTGTGTGTGTGCTTAATAAAGAGACTACGGTATCATTCACAATTCCCAAGTTGTTTGGCGGTTGTGAGCCATGAGCGCACAGGCATGGCCCACAACAATGCCGTTGTTATGCTGCTACGGTTTGTTCTTGAGTCCGCTGGTCCAAATATGATAATGAGTGGTGGTGGTGCGTGCTTCAGGTCTCTTAGAGAACGTTGCAGAAGATTGGGATCGGCACGGGATACGCATTGTCACTACAAGCAAACAAGCAAACAAGCAAATGCGCACATGTGAGCTAAACAAACAAACAAGCTAGCACAAGCACACAAGAGGAGTCTCTACAAAGCGATGTCACGTACACGACGACGACCGGTCGGTGCTGCTGCAGCATGATGCGGTTCTCCGTGCCGCACACCGTGCACTTGAACACGGCGCCGTGCGTGACGTTGCGCACCGCGTGGGTCGTGCCGCACGCGCCGCAGCTGTAGGGCACCTGCATCGCCGGCGCCGCGACCACCGGAGCTCCATGGTCATACCCGACGCCCTGGCTGCGGTTGAACTGCGCCTGGAGCTCCCGAGCGATCTGCTCGTCGCGCGAGGTGTCAGTTTCGACGGTCTGTGCATGATACGAAGGGAGAACATATTGGATAAGTAGGTGAGCATTCCCAATGGCCAACATTAGTCGCAGCAAGTGATGATTTGAGTTCTGCAGTGTACCTTAGTTGTGGCTGGGTACTGTGGTCGCTTGTCCATGCTTGTACTGTGTGTGTGTGCTTGTTGTGCTTGTCCTGCTTGCTTGTTTGACTTGCTTGTTTGACTTGCTTGTTTGTCTTGCTTGTTTGTCTTGCTTGTCTTGCGTGGCTTGTTGACTTGTGTCTAACGAATGACTTGCTTGGTTTTCTGGAATGGTTCTGAGAAGGATTTCTGAACTTTAAAAATGGCAAAACTTGTTTCTCTTTTTGCGTTTCTCTGATTGGTTGAGCGGTTTTTTGTCTGCGTTACATACAAAGAGCAAGTACAACAAAAAACCGCTCAACCAATCAGGTATTTTCTGCTTTTAATATCTCTGATTGGCCAACCCAATTTCTACCAATCATCATGGAATGTAATTTTAGGCATGGGACCCAATCTGGTTCGTTGACAATTGGAGAAATTGTACCTCCCACCTGGGTCATGAGCTGGGACTTGCTGTGATGCCGGATATTGTAAGTTCGTCGGACTAACTGGATGAAGAGTCTTTCGTGTCAAACGCTTGCTTGTGTGGTTTGCTTGCATGGGACACCTTTGGGTCTGTTGTGATAGTGGACGCACTATTGTGTGCCAACCACATGGAGGCGGTGCAGACGCCATTACTGGGGGAGGGGATAAAAAGAGCAAAGTGTGATCGCTCTTGAAGGGGCAGAGAGACAAAATGCAAGTGCACTTTCATCTTGGAGCGCTCGAAAAGATCCGCTGCGATGCCCAGAGGCATCCATCCGTACAGCACAGTACAATGCAGGGCTTCGGCTATCGGTCTCAGTATCCGTGGGTGTTCAAAAGCGGGCGTAGCTCCTGGATTTTGCCGAGTCACACTCGATGAGAATCAGGGCTTTCACCCCCAGAGTTGTTGCCACAAGTTCAGCTTCAGGTGGTGGGTGCGTACATGCATTTATCGATGTCGACCGCCAAAAGTTTCTCAGCTCTCAAGGAAAACGACAACCAGCTGGTGGTGCTTGGCCATAATCCTTGCTTGGCTGGGTCGTCTGTTGTACTCAACGCACGTTGGGTCTGAACAAACCTACGTGAGTGGCGATCGGTTGGGCAGGAGTGGCCTTGGCCGATTTTCTGCAGTCGCGTCGCGGCTCAGAATGGATCCTTTTCGCTGAAGCACAATGATCGCACGTGCCTCAGCAATCAATCCCAGGCGAAGGTCCTTTCTCACTCGGCATCGATACCATTCCCAATCATTTCCGAACTTGCGCGGTGCTGCTGAACGAGAAAGCTGCTCGCTGTCCAGGCTCACTTTGCGTTCTTCACTCACTTGCGCCTCACACAAGCGACACAGACGCAGTTCTCCTCCAACAGGACCGTATCAAAGATGAAGCTCAGGAGAAGATCATACAGGACGGCTGCAGCAGCAGCAATTGCGATCGCTACTCTGAGCTGCCAGCAGTGCGTCCATGTCAGCGCGGCAGAGTTTGCGACCAAGTCCGGTATTCGCACATGGGTCGACCCTGCGACGCCCGCAGATCGCCAGGTGTACGTGAGTTCGCGCGGCGATAGCTGGGAGCTCGTGATGAGCGACGAGTTCAACACGCCCAACCGATCTTTTGAAGCCGGCGAGGACCACGTGTGGACGTCGCTCGAGAAGCCCGACGGCGTGAACGCGGCGCTGGAGGTGTATTCGCACAACATGACCTCGACCGCGTGTGACGACGACGGCACGTGCTACTTTTACATCAAGAGCGTCGACGAGGTCAACAACGTGACTGTGTGGAACGACTACAAGAGCCCCGCGGGTTACGAGACCGTCACGTTTGTAAGTTCGGTTCATGTGCATCATTTCTGTGCATACCTCGGCTTGGTGCTGATGGCGCTTGAGCTCACATTGGCTTCTTGTTGTTGTTCTCTTCGTAACAGTATTACCGCAGTGGCATGGTGCAGTCGTGGAACAAGTTCTGCTTCCAGGGCGGGATGGTCGAAGTGAGCGCGAAGCTCCCTGGCGCGGTCAGCTCCGCCTCTGGGAACCCCGACATCGCGGGCGGCTCGAGTGCGCGCGCAGCGACGATCAAGTACTACCCGACATGGCCCGGCATCTGGATGATGGGCAACCTGGGGCGAGCGATCTTCAGTGCCTCCACCACGCGCATGTGGCCCTTCTCCTACAACGAGTGCAACGAAGCAGCGTTCAACTCCTCCAACCAGCGCATCAGCGCCTGCGACTCGAGCCCAGGCTCCGGCATGAACCTGAACCAGGGTCGAGGCGCGCCAGAGATCGATATCCTCGAAGGCGGTGGGACGTCGATTTCGTCGTCCATCCAGATCGGACCGGGCATGCCGACCGACTTTCGCACCATCTATCCTTCGGACGACACAAACACTGGCTGCATCTACACGTACACTTGCGAGACGAAAGGCGCAAACGCACCGGGCATCCCCACTTCCGTCTACGCGACTGCACGCGGCCACGACTCCTGGTATCAGGGGTTGCGGTACGCGGCCAACAATTTCTGCGCTGCGAGCGCCAAACTCAAGCAGAGCTACGCGACCGTCAAGGCTGCGATCGATAAGGGCGTGACGGACAACGTCTGCTCGCTCACAAACTGTCCCGCGTCAAAAGACCCGAACGCAGACTTGGGGCTCATCGACAACTCGACCACGCAGCACTGGGGGATCAACACGAACGGTACGTGCTTCGCGATCATGAATGCCTACTCTGGCGCCTACCTCTGCAGTCCAGGCAACCCGAGCTCGAAATGCGAGCAAACTGACGCGAAGGAGAGCGACAATGTCGTCAAGTTTGAGTACCAGATGGATGCGCTCTCGACCAACTGGGACATCCACGTCGCCGCGTACACGGGGTACCTGGTCTACCAGCTCGAGTGGGTCATGGGCGACACCGGATACGTGCGGTGGATGCTCGAGGGTCAGCCGATCTTTGAGATCCCAGCGAGCGCGATCACGAACCCTCCGCAGGACAGCGCCAAGAGCAACCCTGTGAAGATCATGATCGAAGAGCCCATGTACATGATCTTCAACGTCGCGCTGTCGAGTACCTGGGGCACCACCCCGCCGAACGCTGGTAGCGAGTGTCGCGGTGACGGCACGAACACGGTCACGAACAAGATCTGCGACGAGTTCCCCATGTACATGAAGATCGACTACATCCGCGTGTACCAGGACGTGTCCACCAACTCGTCCATGCAGGTGGGCTGCGACCCGGCGTCCCACCCGACAAGCCAGTGGATCCAGGATAACATCGAGTCGTACCAGGACACGGACAACATGGCGGTCGAGGTCTCGGGCAAGGCGTTCTGCACGACCGACGACGACTGCACGATCTCGAGCAACAAGACCAAGGTCACCACGGGCTCGTGCGCCAACAGCCGATGCAAATGCACGGGCTCATCCTGGACGGGGCCGCGATGCACGAGCACGCTGAGCACCGTGACGGGGGGCTCGGTCTCGTACGGTCCGCCGTGGTACGTCGCACTGGGAACGTCAGGGCTGACGATCCTAGTCACTTTGGTGGCAGTGTTCACGTCCACGCGAGCGGACCGGAAGGACGAGTTCATGCGCAAGAACCAGCAGAGGATCGCGCCTCAGTCCGTCGCGTCAATGTCCGATGTCGGTGTCATCGGGAAGGCGCCGCCGATCGCGAACGAGAGCTACAGCACCAACTTTGTGTAAGAGGGACTCAGTTGATGAGGAGGACTATGTAGAAACAAGTCACTACAGTCAGTGACCGTTCTGTGTGTTGTAACATAATATGAATGAAAATGTGAACTTTGGTTTTGAACAAATACCTTTGAAGTTGCTGGCGAGCCAATCCGCCAACCTAGACAACGTGCTGATCGAAGCCGCTCGTGCTCTCGTCTCCAGACTCGTCGTCCTCGGCCCCTCCTGCAGTTTCCGCTTCTTCATCTTCCTCCTCGTCGTCGTCGTCTTCTGAGATGTCCATGTCGTCCAGTTGCGTCACGTGCGCCATCAGCTGCTCCAGACTCGTGTTCGCATCATCGATGCGTTTCTGAATCTCCTCATTGTTCAGGTTCTCAAAGCTTGCTGCAGCCGCGTGTGGACGTCGTCAAAAGTCGAGTCTGGCGTGTACTGCTGCCCGACTTCGCGCTTCACGATTGCAAACACGCTCTCGATCGGCTGGAGTTCCGCGTGATGGCTGCGAAGTGGTGAGAAGACGATCTCATGACCGTGCTCTGCCGCGAGTTCACACGCGACGGGCTTCACGTTCTCGTCAATGTACCGCTTGAGCTTTTCCCAGAGCATCGACCGCAGTTCAGACTTCTCAAATGGGATCTCAAGCTCTGTACACGCATGCTGCATCTGTTCCTTCGTCATCGACTTGTACGGCGTGCCCTTGGGGAGTTCGCGGTGGTGCTTGGAGTTCTCCATCACGATCGACGCGTTCTCGATGCCGCGCTCACGGAGCGCCGCGAAGAGCGCCTCGAGCCAGTTGAGGAACGAGTTGTGGTAGAACATGCCGCGGAAGTCCTTGGTCTGTTTCTTCCCGCCCTCAAAGATCACGAGCGTCTCCTGCAATAAGTGCGCGTTGTCAAACTCGGAGCGCTCATCCTCGCTCGATACTTGGGGGTTCGCGTCCACGATCGCAGCGATGAAGCACAGGCGCTTGCCGTTGACAGACTCGGTCGCTGCGGGCGTCGCGGCCTGAGCCTCGAGGTCCTGCTCGTCGTTCGCGTCAAACACGCTGCTGTCGTCGCGCGCGTACTTCTCAAACATGTAGCTCTCGCCCACGTACACGATGCGCTTGCTCCCGTTGTTCCCGTCCTTCTCTTCTCTCTGTTCATCCAGCAAACTTGTCATCTTCACCAGAAAGGCGTCGCGCTCGAGACTGTTCTCCTTGCGCAGCGTGTAGCTCAGCACCCCTCTCTTCGCGCCGCGCTTGTACCCAATGCGGTTCAGGAACCGGTTCACGGACCGCAACGTGGACGTCGTGGCTTTCGGCGACGAGCGGTCCACGTGGATGAAGCCCGCGGTCTCGAGGTGGTTCATCACGTCTCTCGCGATCACGCGCAGCTTGTCGGTTCGGCGCGCGAGCACGAAATCATGGACAGACGACACGACCGCGTGCGTGTGCGGCACGAGCGTGGCCTTCTTAGCATAGTTGCCTGCGGGGCGAGCCGCCGCCTTGATCTCCAGTCCGTTGCAGTAGTCGGCCCAGACTCTCGCCACGAGGTCCTTCTTGCGGTTCAAGAGCTCCGCGATGCGCTGCGTGGCGTTCGCGCCTTCAAACTGTCTGCTCTTCTTCATGGTTGCAGCGGCATTATTGGCTTTGGACGAGCTGGTCTCTGCAGCCACAGGTGGCGCCGCCTTCTTCACGAGCTGCTGCGTGTGGTGCTCGTGACGGAGCTTGGCCTGCAGCAGCAGGATGTCGAGCTTCTCCTCGGTCGAGACCACGGACGGCCGCTGCTTCTTGACGAACGCCACGATCTCCTGCAGCGCGTCGTCGTCCACGAACGTCTGCGGCCGTTGCTTGCGCTTCGCTGCGTTTCTGGAAGCGAGAGCAACGGGGACGAGGGCGTCACCACCTGTCGCACCTCCTTCTTCTTCGTGGGCGCTCTGCTTGGACGTCGCCGCGGCATTGCGCGCGCTGCGCCGGCGTCCGACCACCGCCGCGAGGCAATGTGCAAAGCAAGAGCGTGAAGGCTCTTGCTTTGCAGTTTTCCCATATATATTCGGCATTTGAAGTGGATTTTCATCAATTTGGAGAGCGCTTTTGGGTTTAACAACAAAAAAAGGGGATCGAGTTCCCAAAGGCGCTCTCCAGGTCTGAACCCACGACGAAACTCAGCACCACCTGTCGGTGCTGTACCTATACAAAAAGGTAGTCATTCGTGTTCAAGTGAGATGCTGTCTTGTCCGCAAGGTTAGGATTTTTAGTAGCGTTAGCTT
>JAADVK010000533.1:0-22562 GCA_023334975.1 Globisporangium sylvaticum | reverse complement strand
CGAATAGACAGAGAGAGAGACAGAGAGAGACAGAGACAGAGAGACAGAGACAGAGACAGAGAGAGAGAGAGAGACAGAGAGAGAGAGAGAGAGAACGGCTCGGACAGCTCAAGCTTTCAAGTTGACATGCCACTCACGAAGCCCAAGTTGAAGTTGTCCATTAGGAATGTGCTGTACTGTACACTGCTGCAGTGAACAGCACCGTGCTGAATGACGTGGGCAGCGTCAATGGAGACGTTCGCGAAGAAGAAAAACGATCTTGTGTGTGGCTTTTTGGTTCCCATTTTGTGGCTCACACGGTCAAATCGAAATGGTATCCATCTCAAAAAGTGAGCGAAAAAGGATTCAGTTTACGTTCATTGGCTGAAATTGTCTCATAATGGCTAAGATTGGCTAAAATGCAATTCTCGTGTTTTATCAGAAGGCAAGGCAACTTGAATGTTGGCAACTGACTGTTCACTCGCTGTTTCGCCAGCAAACAATCAGCCCTTCGACCGACTGAAGCGCGAGGAAGCCCAGAGACGATCTCTCTCTGTCTCTGTGCGTGTGCGAAGGCGTCTCTCTGTAGAGAGAGAGAGAGAGAGCAAGCGGCATGAAGGTCGTGCGGGAGCTGGCGGCGAACGAGGGTGCCGCGCGCTGGGGGTACCTGGCGTTCGCGCTCACGATGCTGCATCTCGTGCGGCGCGCGCGCAACAAGGACGTCGTCAAAGAGGTGCGAACATGATCAAACTCGCCCACATACAGCAGCTCTACTGTGCATTGACGCTGTTGGATACGAACGCTCTAACTAAATGATGTGACCTGGCTGTATATCTGTGTATATGCATCGATATAGAACATGCTGAGCTTCACTGCGGCGCTGCTGCCGACCGAGCTGTCGCACAAGTTCCTGGCGCTGAACGCCGGCGTGGTCTACTGGCTCGCGCGCAAGTCCAAGACGCCCGTGCTCTCGGGTTGGGTCGGCTCGGTCGCGGGCGTCGTGCAGTGCGTCGTGCTCGTGCGGCTCGTCGAGATGTACAACAGCAACGTGAGCGCCAAGCACTGCATCCGCGACGCGATGGTCGAGCAGTCGGACATCCCCGAAGAGAAGCTGGCGCACGTGGGCAACATGAGCTTCCGCAACTGGCTCAGCGTCATGCTGCCGCTGCCACAGACCATGGCGCTGTCGCTGAGCTACCCGGGCGTGCAGAACGTCGGCACGCTCGTGTACGCGCACGTGGGCAAGAACAACACGACCAAGCTCAAGATGGACGTGTACAGGCACAAGAGCAACTGCAAGCCGAACGCGCCGATCTTGCTGTACGTCCATGGCGGCGGGTGGGTCATCGGCGACCGCAAGAACCCGCCCCGTCCGCTCATCCACCAGGTCGCGGCTCTCGGCTGGGTCGTCTGTGTGATCGACTACCGGTTGTCGCCCAAGGTCGCGTTCCCAGAGCACCTGATCGACTCGAAGCGCGCGATCGCGTTCCTGCGAGAGCATGCGCACGAATCGCCGCTGCTGCGTGACACGGATCCAGAGTTCGTTGTCGTCGGTGGCGAGTCTGCGGGTGGCCACTTGGCGAGCCTCGTGGCGCTCACAGCGAGCGACAAGTTGCTGCAGCCGGGCTTTGAACACGTCGACACGAGCGTGCGCGGATGCATCGACACGTACGGTGTGCACGACTTTAAGGACCGCCACGGTATCTACTTTTACAAGGACAAGGGGTACTCATTCGTGCGCTTCATCGAGCTTGTGGTGATGCAGAAGAAGCTCAAGGAGGCCAGTGATGAGTACGACCAGGCGTCGCCCATGAGCTGGGTGCTGGCGAATAGAGAGCAGAGCGACAGCATCATTGTCCCGCCGTTCCTGGTCTCGCACGGCACCCACGACACGCTCGTGCCGTTCAAGGACTCGGTTCTGTTCTTTGAGAACCTGCAAAAGTACCGCCGGCGGACTACCGGTGGCACTTCAAGCACGACCCGTGGCGGCGTTGAGGACGTGTTCCTGGAGATCCCTGATGCGCACCACGCGTTCAACTACTTGGTCTCGCCGCGCGCTCTTGCGCATGGAGAGGCGGTGTGTGCGTTCCTCGAGAACCTCTATGAGAAGACCAAGCACTTGCCGTTGGGCTCTTCGGCAACAGCAACAACATCAGTTGCAGCAGCGGTAGCTGTCACAACCGATGACAGCGGAACAGAAGATCCGCTCACGAGCTTCAGCTTGGCTGCTGAGCGACCCACAGCAGCAGCAGTGTCTCGACTGTAAGAGAAGCCGTGAGTGAGTGAGTGAGTGTGTGATGTTCGTATTGGCGTGCCGCCTGGCTAGTGAGTGATCTGATCGATAAAGAGTGGAGAGGTGGGCGGTCCTTGAAGCCCAACTTTCTTGTTCCTCATAAATCAGAATCAACAAACATGGCAAATGTGTACTCCGAAGTTGTTTTTGGGGTTTGCATCATATTCAAAAACACATTATTACACCGCCACCACTTGGGATGATAATGTAGTACTTCACACACTTCACGCCACCACTGCCTGTCTTTCTTCTTCTTCTTCTTCGTGGTCTCTCTGTCTGTCTGTCTGTCGGTCTGTCTGCTTTTGGTTCTCTGGTGGTAGCTTCACTGGGTCTTCAATACATGTGGGCTGGACTGGACATTGTTTGGTACAAATCTTGCTTCTTGGATACTTTGACACGATTCTTTGGGTTTTGTATTTCTTCAGGGAGGGTGGCGCACATTTACAGTATTTACATGGCGAGCGAGCCGGTCTTGAGCGCGAGCGCGATCTCGGTCATCGTCGGTCGTCTCGCCGGGTCCTTCTCAAGGCACGCGGCGATGACCTCCTTCATGACGTTGGAGCAGCTCACGCTCAGCCGGAAGCCCAGCCTGCGCTGGCTCGGCTCGAGCGCCGACTCGCTGTTGCGCGACGTGATCGAGCGCCGCGCGTTGATCACCGGGTTCTCGCCCGTGTCCAGCTCTACGAGGATCACGCCGAGCGAGAACACGTCCGACTTTTCAGTGGGTTGGTTCCCACGCAGCACCTCCGGGGCTGCAAAGACCCCACACTCCGAGTCCAAGGGCGAGAGCTTCACGTAGTGGAAGATCGAGAAGAGACTCAGCTTCGCCGCGTAGTTCTTGTCGAGCAGCACGTTGAACGAATTCAGGCGGCCATGCACGATCCGCTTCTGGTGCAGGAACCCGAGCGCATCGACAACCTGGCGAGCGATCGCGTGCTGCTGCGCAGCCGAGAGCCCCACGGAACTCGCGACGCAATCCCGAAGCGCTCCGTTCTCCACGTACTCGACCACGGCGCAGAGCTCCGTGCCTTCGTTGTCCCACATCGCGCCTTTGAACGCCGCGATCCGAGGGTGCTTGAGCTCCACCATGTGCTCGATCTCGGTGACAAACTCGCGCAGCACAGCTTTCGACGCGGCGTTGCTCTTGATCTTCTTGATGATCACCGACTCGTCCATGTATTCGCCAAACCAGAGCTCCGAGCGGCTGCTCACGCGGATCATGCGGTGCAGAAAGACGTCGTTGTAACTCAAGCGAGTGAGCGCGATGTACCCATCCGCGACGTTCGCGAGCAGCTCAAAGTCTGAGGTCGTCTGGCTGCAGCTCGATGGCACGTTGAGCTCCATGTACGGGTGATCGGCGAGGTCACCCATACCGATCGCGATCGACGGCGTTGCACTGTTTGCGAGCTTTGGGGATTCCTCACGCTGTCGTTTCCGTCGGATCACGAAAAACAGGATCGCGAGCAGCACGAGGCAGCCGAGCACAATGCCGACCACGATCCAGGTTTTCGAGGAGGACGAGGAGGAATCGCTTCCATCCGCTTGGATTACCGGAGCCTGAGTGGATGGTGGTGTTGGCGCTGCTGTTGTCGGCACGGGCACAAGACCATCGCCACTTGAGCTCTTGCTCGAATTGATGCAAAACTTGAACGACTCGTTGAGCTTGCTGATCACCTCGTCGCTTGGACACACCTCGGTCTCTGTTGTCCCATTGAACGCCAGGAGGCTGATCTTCGAGAGGAACTCAAACTGCGCCTCTGTCAACGTGGACGCGTTCAACGGGTTCGAATCCAGCGCGAGCAGCTGCAGCGACGTGAAGTTGAACACAACCGACGGAAATTCGCGGAGCAGGTTGTTCGAGAGGACCCTGCGAAACAAAAAGCAACAAATTTTGGATATTATGCATAGAAAATGTTAATGGCATATTGTATCGTCCGAGATCCAAACGAAGTCTTTCTTGAAACTTACAGTGATGTGAGCGCTGGGAAGTTGGCTGGGGCCAAGTTGAACGACGTGAGCGCATTCCGAGAGAGATCCCTGTCATAATATCAAGAGCACATCAGATTTGAAGCACACAGCAGTGTCAGACTCAACTCCATACCCCATAAGCTCCTTTGTCTGAGCAATCGGAACCAGAGATGAATGAAAGAATACCAAGAACGTACAGTGACTTGAGTGTCGGGAACGACTGGTTCTGGAAATCCGACGGGATCGAGCGGATGCCGTTGTTCGAGAGGTTCAGGGACGTGACCTTGTTCCCCGCGACGAACTGGGTCGGGATCGTCGTGAGCCGGCAGTTGTTGATGGCACTATGATACCAACACAAAACAGATAATGGGATAGTTTAGAATCAGGACAAGTCCGGGTCTAGGGCATCAACAACACTAGGACAGATGGTCAACAAGATCACTTACATAGTCTCTGCGCCATTAAGAGGCAGCGCGCCGTCGATGCCCGTGAGGATGAGGTCGATAAAGGATCTAGTTAACACACATAAACACATTGGAAACAAATTAGTATGAGCTTCCGTACATATCTGAACCAGCACTCAAGACTGATACAAGCAAGCAAGCAAGCCACGCACATTTTGTCGAGCGTCTTGGAGGACTGGACGTTGAGCGACGACACGTCCAGCGAGTCGAGCGGCGAGGACGCCGGCGTCGCCACTTCAAACTCACTGCTCACCAAAGCAAACAAACAGCACATGGTACGTAAATCGTCAGTCCTCCCTGCACGTGTTGTCCTAAAAGAAGAGCAACATTTAGGACACTCACACTGCGTTCACTTGGTCGGCCACCTGCACGAGCCCGACGCGCTCGAACGGCGCGACGCCGGCGATGTTGCTGGTCTTGGCCGGCGCGAAGGCCCAGGCGCCTTCGCTCGCGCCGAAAGATTCCAGGCAGAGCGCGGTCTTGCCGCTCAGCAGCGTCACACAGCGCGCGTCGCTCACGCAGTTGATCACGTTGTCGGACGACTGGCCGAGCACCACGCAGGCGCTGTTGGTCTTGCACGCGCCGTTGCAGCTCGTGGTCAGCGTGTTGAGCGACAGCGTCGCGAAGTTCAGCGACCGGTCCTCGTCGTCGGCGGCCGACGCTGCGGCTGCGCTTGTGGACGCGCGGACGGTCCCGGGGAGTAGAGCCATCTGGACGATCATGACCATCACCAGAATAACCAGCGATGAACTCATGTGGTGGCCGCGGTCTGTCCGTGTGGGTCCCATTATGTAATTGTCGATCCAAAAAGAAATGGCTCACTCTTTCTTCTTCTTCTTCTTCTTCGACTGTTCGGCCGCCCCACCGCCACCTTTCTCCAAAAGGACGGACGAATGGAGACGCGTCTACACCGACGGACTCGACGAGGCAAGGAGACGCAGGCGGCTGAGCCGACGGGTGTCGCAGGAGCCGCGGCGTCTCGCGGGCGGGCGTGAGCTTGCGCGTGGATACGAGTCTTGGTCCTTGCGGTCTCAAGCCAAGACTGTGGAGGGGAGGGATACGCGGACGGCCTTGGGAAAAAGAAGCGAGGAGGAGGAGAAGAGCAGCCACCTCAAATCTTTTGACAGCGCGTTTGGAACCGACCGTGTTCGTGTTGGAAGGGATGGCTGCGGCCGCCGTCTACGGTAGGAGAATACAGGGAGGAGCCTTCCTGTGGTGCTGGCTGTGTGAGCCAAAGCGAGTGCCAGTCTATTGGAACAGAGCGGGAAGCTCTCGCTCGCTTGCGCCGCGGATCAGACAGAGCCGCTCTATTGCAACCGCAAACGCGCGTTCCACACACATCACAACAACAGCCAAGAGCTCAAAACTGTTCAAAGCTGAGCCAAAACCCAAAAAGCCAGAGCAGACGAGGCGGACTTTGTCTTCACGTTTTTGGCCGGAAACGTCACGACGTACACGTTTTGGCCACCTTGCTTGATCTTTTTTCGTCCAATGAAGGAGCGTTACACGTGTATCGCTCCTTCATTGGACGAAAAGGTCGCGAAGGGAAAGAACCGATTGGCTGAAAAAAGAAACATGAACAGAAACAGGGACACGATCTGAAATTCGGGACGGAACCGGGACGGAACAGTACGTATCCGACCTGCCAAAATATTGAGCCAGAAGCCAAACAAGCAAAAGATAAAGATACTCAGCAGAACCAATATGATGGATCTCACAATTGTGGCTTTGTGAGATCCATCGCGAATGTTGCTGTGCTGATCATGCTCACCAGCAACTTGCTTGGAGATTATGAGGCTGCATTTGCGATTTCAGACGCACTTGAAGAGGGTCCAATTGCTGGGCTGCTGAAGTGGCTGGCGTCCATTATTCTTGCAGTTCAGCCCAGGTGACTGGAGGTGGAGATATGGGGTGATGGCGACGTCAGCAGTGTCAGGTCGGCCATCAGTTGATTCACCGCAATGCTTCTGTAGTGTATTATATGGCTGCAGCCTTCCATTTCGCACTCTATGCCAACACAACTGTAGTCGCACGTTGAAGTTCTTCTTCTGTGTAAATCAACTCAACAACTTTTCAGCCAATCGTACCAATTTACATCCAGTTTCATCCAATCATTTCCAAAAATGACCAGGATTTTATCCAATCCCAACACCCGACTAGTCCAACGTTGGTCAGCAAGCAACAGGTTAAGTTGCTGCCTGGACATGCGCTACTGCAGCGTGTACAGCACGCTGAAGAGGTGCGCTCCGAGGTCCCTGTCGCTGTGACAGAGGCGCATCAGCAGCTGCACCATCGGTTCACTCGCCCCTGCTGCTACTGGTGACGAAGGGCTACTCTCAGCCTCCGCATGCCGCGCGATCCAAGCGGCCAGCTCCATGGGCGACACCGTGTAGCTGTGGCTCGGCTGCTGTTGGTGCTGATGAAGCTGTTGGTGCTGTGTGGAGCCAATCGACCGGTACGATAGCTGCTGGTGCTGCACTCGCTCGTGGTGGTGGTGAGTGTCATCATCGTGGCTACTTCCGCTTTGAGCCGTCACGAACGCCAGCACCTTGACGTCTTCGTTCGCAAACGTGAACTTGACTTTCGCGAACAGCAGCGTGAAGATCGGCTGCGCGACAATGCGCACGACCTTCTCATAGACCACGTGGTGGAGCTCCACCGCCAAATTGTTCTCGTCCAGACCGCTCATCTGCTGCAACTCGGAGGCTTTCGTCGCCATCACGTCCCTCACGAGCCCATCAACGCACTTGCGCACGCACTGGACCGCGAAGTGGCAAGCGCTCACTCACACGCTCGCCTTGAACTCGAGCCAGAACCGGGGCAGCTGCCGCGTGAGATGCTGCCGGTCGTCCGCGAAGAGCGCCTCCAGGCAGTTTGGATGCGCTCGCTGGCATATGGCACGGTCACGAGCGTGCTGCAGATATTGCGGAACGACAGGAACGACGGTGTTGAAGATGATGATGACCCAGCGCTGCTGTCAATTGGCTCGCCTAGCGCTATAGCTGGCGATGACGAGGAGCCTGAAGACCCTGAAGACCCTAATGGCATGGGCTGCAAGAACGACGTGTGCCTGGACGAACCCGAGCCCGAGCCCGTCGCCGAATTGGTCTCCAGCCCTAGGATCTGCTGGGAACGAAGCTGCAGTAATCGCGAACTCGCAAACTCCATCGACAGGTTGCTCAGGAACTTGTGCATCTGGTCGATCGCCCTTACGTTCTTGTACGGTTTCTGGATGCCGCTCTCCAGCACGTTGAGCGTCACGTACTGGCACTCGAGCTTCTCAAAGTCCAGGAGTTTGGTCGTGTCATGGAAGTAATTGGTCACCCTTAACCGCTCGAGCGAGACGCCGATGACGCCGATGAACGGGACGCAGTAGCATTTGGTGCTCATGAGCGCTTGGCGCTTGCGCAGGTTCTCGAACCCTCCGGAGTGGCCGCAGAGCGTGCGCAATTCGCGCAGGTGGGTCTTGAACTTTGGACGCGCTTTCTTCCAGGTCAGCGGCAGTCTGGAGACCATGAGGGGCGTGTCCCCCAAGCAACCCACACAGCCATGACCAGGTGGAAATTGTTCATCGAGACCGCGCAGGCACACAACGCAATCGAGATGATGTTCTCAATGACCTCCGCCCGGTCTTTCGGAGTATCTTCGATGAGCACGGACCAGACAAAGTAGCACACGAGCTTGTTGAAGCTCTCCGAGAGTTCCTTGGACGCCTCGCGCGGGTTGTGCAGAAAGTCCCAGAGTCGCAGCTTCGCGATCTGCGAGTGGTGGAAAAGCGTGATCTGCTCGGCCACTTCCTGGCAGGAGTTGCGCCACAGCAGGCTCTGCAGCGGCTCGGGGATGCTCTCGTCCCTGAACAGGTCGGAGTCGCTCAGTGTGGACGACGTACTCGTGTTGCGGTTCTCGAGGATTGCCGGGTCGTCGTCATCCTCGCTGCCACTTGACGATTTGGTCTTTGTTGTAGAATGTGGTGGTGACGCTGAGGACGTCTTGGAATTTGCGTTGCTGCTAGAGCTGCTAGAGCTGCAGCCTTTCTTCAAGAGCTCTTCGAGCTTTGCGGTGTCGAGCAAGCCAGGGGGCTTTTGCGCGCAGTGGCGTGAGGATGTTTGGGAACGAGTGGCGCTTCTTCTTGAGCATCGTCTCGGCCTTGTTCATCATCGTGGTCACCTTACGGATCGCATTGAGCGCGTTCAGGTGACTACTGCCACCACCACCAAGACCTCCACTAGTACCTGAAGAGCCTCCATCGAGCATGAGCGCTTTGGCGCCGGCGAGGTCGAGGCCGATCGGATGCACGCTTATCATCACCATCTGCTCGTCGTCGTGGCTGAAGCGCCGGAGCCGGCAGTGCGAGAAGAACCGGCCGATGATGCCAATCGCCTGCTTGCTCTTGACCTCAGCGCGCTTGCTGTAGATCGGGCGGAAGATCATGTCGCGCACGAATGTGGCCGCGTAGAGCTTGTGCATCGAGATCGTCGTGGACGTCAGGCTCGAGCGCCGCGGGTTCTCGGTCTTCTGCTTCTCGCCGAGCGCGAGCAGGATGTCCTCGACTTTGATGCCCGCGGACGCGAGTACCCCCAGGTGCAGCAGGATGACGCGACCGCCATGCGACACGCTCTCGATGAACACCAGGATTGACTTGATGCACTTGAGGTGCGTGATCTCTTCGGACCGCGTCGCATGGATGTGGTGGTGCTTGCTTCTGAGCGAGGCGTCGGGGGGCCACGAGCAGGTCCTCTTTCGCGGAGCTCATGGTCAAATTGCACTGGATCATCGAGCTGCGTACGTCCTGGAACGCCAGCAGCGCGTCCGAGTACTCGTCGTCGTCTTCATTGTCCTCCTGGTCATTGGGCTCCGAATGTAGCTGCTGGTGTTTGAAAGAAGAGCCAGAGCCATTGGTGGGAGTGTCCACCTCGTGATGGTCCTCCTCGTCGCTGTCGTCCCCCGAGAGCACCACGTCGCTCTCAGTGTCCATCTCAAGACGACCGCGCGCTGTAAACAGCGCACTGAGCCACGTGTCCCGTGCGGAGGTCGTGTGGCAGTCGAAGATGCAGTCCTTGTCGCTGCCGCCGTGCGAGATCGTGATGTGCGAATTCTCGTTGTGGAACGTCAGCTTCACGTCCGAGTGCAGCAAGTCGATCTACAGAATGGCGATTGTGGACAGGGACAATGTCGTTTGTGAGTGGCTCCGGCCATCATGGCTTCGGTTCGTTATAGAGAATGGATGGATGGATAGATAGGACGCACCTTGGCCTTGACAGACCCGTCTCGCCGTCGAAAGATGAGCACTTGGCCCTTCTTGATCACGACAAAGCGCTCACGCCACTGCTGCAAACCCAAAGCAAACAAGCAAAGCAAACAAGCAAGCGCAATATGTGAGCAACCAACTTTGTTCACACACAAGCAAGTCAGGACAGCAGAGCAAACAAGGGCCACATCTCCCAACCTCACTGATGTCAATAACAACAGCAAGGAACAAACATCAAGCTACTCAGCAGAAAGTGGCTGCGCACCGCCACCGCGCCTTCCTTGATGATGTCGTTCATATTCTTCCGAGCGGAGCGGGTGAGCGATGCGTCCGTAGAATTAGAATTGCTGCTGGCGTCTGAAAGACGTTGTGCTGCTTGCTACTCACTCGATCACTCGAGTGCGTGGGCCTTGCTTGCTCCACAAGCAACTCAGCAACTTGCCAGCCAGTTCACTCATGGGATGCAGTGGCACACAAGTGGGATGTATAAATAAATACACGAGTAACCGCACAAACGGCTCACACAAGTGCGCAATGCACATAAACATCACAAGCAAACAATAAGTCAGACAATACACGGCTACATTCTTGCGCATCTTTTCTGTATCAGCAGCCACGACAGCATGGCTTCAAGCTTTCATCTTCAACATGCAGGCTTTCGTATACGAGTACCACCACCAGAACTGGTGGACTTGGCTGCTTCACGGGCTCTTTCGCACTTATTCGGCTCGTGCGGTTTGCTGCAATTACAGTAGAGACGGTGAGAGCGGCGGTGAAGGAGACGACGCGCTCGAGTGGCGCGCGCAAAAGCCTCGCAGCGCGCGTGACGCGTTTTCGGTCGTGCAGCAGGGCATCACCTTGCGCGAACTCGGCTTGCTGCTGCCGCTGCTTGCCTTGCTCTCGACCGCCTGGCAGAACTCTTGCAGTTGCGCGCTCGACGCCTGCGTGACGCGCTCGCAGGATGCGCACATCGAGAGCGCGAGAAGCTCGCGCGTGAGGTCCTTCACGGTCGCCAGCAGGCTCTTGTTCGCCTCGCTCGTCTCAAACACGAGCGCTTGGAGCTGGGCATACGTGCTGGTCGCTGCAAACAAACAGGTCACAAAGTTATCGGCTGCTCCATCATGACAAGTCCATGGCAGCAAACAATCAGAAATTGGTTGCTGAGTGACTCACAGATGCGCTTCCAGACACTCAGCTCCTTCACGAGTCCGTCCTGTTTGGTGCGCAGCGTGTCGATTTGCTCGTTCGCTCGCGTGTTCTCCTGGCGCAAGCGCGCATTCTCAGTCTGCAGACGGAACGAGTGGCTTGAGATCATGCGCTGGTTCGCAGTCAACCGGCTCACGCTCTGCTGGAGCTCGGTGAAGCGATTCGAGAGTGTGGCTTGGGATGACGGTGAGCTTGAGCTCGAGCTCTCTGGGCTTCCAGCGTTAGTATTCGCTCGTAAGCCTCGAGTTGTAGATGGTGTTGCTGCTGCTGCTGGTGGAGATCGCGTGGCTGACCGGATCGTCTCGGAAGTCACGCCCGTAGAGTAAAACAGGCGCACGGCTTGCTTCGCGAGCGTCTTTGTGCGGCAAATCGGACACTTCTTGAGACGAACGAGCGCGCGCGACGCGCACAGTTGGTGGAATACGTGGCCGCAGGGAAGTGCGGCGAGGTTCGAGCGGAGGTCATCGAGGCACACCGCGCAGCAGGGCTTCTCGGACATGAGGCACTCCGCTGGCTGGTCCATGGTGATTTGGTGCTGCTGCTGGTGCTGATTTATTGGCTGGTGTGAACTGCGCGCCTGTCGGAAATGAGGAAATGCGTGAATGCCTAGTCTAGCGAAAGTGCAAGCAAGAGCAGGAAAGGACGTTGAGCGTGCTGCTTCTCAACTGAGGCTTTAGGACCTGGCTGTTCTCTCAGAGAGCTGGCCGCCTCGTCCCATCTGTCTGGGAGTGAACAAGCAATGATGAGCTTTCTCGTTCTGCATCCTGATCGTCGACAACGACATCGCTGGAAGCAAAGCAGGCAGGCAGACGGACAACTCAAAGCGCATGCGTTTGTTTTCTCACACAAAACACCAAATATATTAAGCCATCATCATCATCATCGTCATCATAAAAAAGGAGGGGAAAGTGGGCAGCGTCACCTAGCAGAGCTGCTGCAGCATGGCGACGACGTACGACGCACTTGGACGCAGCGACGGGTCGTACTGTAAGCACGCACACGCCAGCTCTTTCACCACAGAAGGACACTGCTCCGTGAATGGGAACATCGTGAGCAGACTCGTGCCACCATACGCCTCGTCCACAGCGCTCGCGGTTGTCGAGCAGTGCGAGCTTTCCACATCTGATGAAATAGCGAGCGGGTTCGTCTCGATCATGCTGCGCATTTGCCACGAGCTCCGGATCATCTCATCTGCGGTTCGACAGGTATCGAGCTGCGCCAGCAGAACGCCGAATGCAAACATGTCAGATGACGACCGGCACGACTCGCCCGCTAGAATCTCTGGTGCTAGAAAGCCGCGAGCAGATGCATCATCGTCTGCTGTACTCGACACCGGCCCTGCCACTTCCTCCGGGACGCTAGCGAGCAGCGTGTTGAGCTTGCAGCCTTTCTCTTCATCCACAAAGACGCTCTTACCATTGAGAGCGCCGTACGAGAGCTTGTGTTTCGAGTGCAGGTACATCAAGCAGCCGGCAATGTCCAATGCCGCGCGCAGCTTGAAGTTCTTCCACGTCAGATCTTTGCCACGTCGGAGCAAGTGCGCCTCGAGCGTGCCCAAGTTCATGTACTCTAGGACTGCAGTTACCGGGTGCGTGTCTTCGTACATGAGTCCAATCACAGAGAGCAGTTGCGGGTGACGAAGCTGCGAGACAACTGGGACAACGTCCAGTGCCATCTCGCAGTTCTCTGCAGCATCGTCCTTGAGCTTGAGCTGCGCCACAAACACGGGTTTCTTGTCGAATTCTGCCGACGAGACGCGAATTGCGCCATTCGTCGCGATCAGCGAGCGCATCTGCACGTGAGACGCAGGAATGTCCTTGAAAGTGTTCTTGCGGAACGAACTCTCTTTCTGTAGCGGATTCATGAGGTCGTTCGACGTCGACATGGTCGACGAGAACTTTGCACGAAGCTTCTTCGCGGACATCTTTTGCTTCTTCTCCTTCACCGTGACTGGGTTAGGCTCAGTTGCTTTGCGCTTGGCGCGCTTGAGCAGGAGCATGCCCGCGACTACCGCTGCGACGACAAACACCGCGACTGCGGCAATGACCAGAACAGTTCCCATACTGCTTTTGGAGGAGCCTTCATTGTGAAGTATACGTGTGCGGTCAGTTAGTTCGCAATCACTGAGCTTGGTCATGAAAGTACCAGCAAAGCTTACCGGCTGTCGACGTCGTGGTGCCAGCGGTCGAGCCCGAGTCAAAGTCCGAGCTGAGGAAATCATCTCCGCCGTAGCAGACCGTCTTGGAGTTCCACGCGAATATCTCGTATCCATCCTGGCATGTGCTGCTGAGAGTCATGTTGCCTTCGAACCTGGCGAGCGCCTTCAGATACGCCAGCTGAGCCGGTGTGATATGCACATCGTGGATCGAGTTGCCCTGCAAGTAGAGCTCCGACAGGTTGCGCATCTCGTACACGATGATCGGGATCTCGGTCAGCGCGTTCTCACTCAGGTCCCTGAAAACAAAAAAGACAAAGAGCGTAGGCATAGAAAGAATGGTTGATCGCAAGAGTTAGTCCTTGATGCTTCGAGATAGGTATTGGAAGACAGCACTGGAGACTGCAGGCAGACGTACAGGACGCGCAGTTCCGAGAACGGCTGGTTGCCGCGCGGGTCGAATTGCTGTAGCTTGGTACGTTGGATCGTCCTGTGAGCACCACATCAGCACAAATGGTTAGATGGCACTCTCGTAGACATGATTGCGTGGCGTCAAGTGGTGGTTCCGTACAGGCTCTGGAGACTTGGCGGGAAGATGTTGCTCGTGATGTTCTCGATCGCGACGTCCAGAATGTTGCTATGGAAGACACATGGTGGATGGATTGTCAGTAACTTGTTTGGATGGAGGCACCAGCCAAAGAGGCATCACAAATGAAAAGAGCGTGGGTCAGCGTACATTCTCTCGAGTGTAGTGCTGTCCTCAAACACCCCCGCAGAGAACGACATGGGCACTTTCCGCGTCACTTCGGTCGTCCCCACAATGCTCCTGCACAATAAGTAGTAAACACAATCAAGACCCGTCCACATCAATCTATGTGCCACTGAGAAGCATTCTGGATAGAATAGACACAAGACGTACAGGTTCTTGAGCGTCGTTGGCAGCACGACGTTCTCGACATACAGGAAGAGCGACGTCTCGGCCTTGTCCTTTTGCGGCGGCGCGACGTCCAGCACCCACGCCTGCTGCTCCTTGTTGTTGCTCTGCAGACACTGGAGCTCACAGTTTCCCGCCGTCACGTTCGCCTTGCACGTGCTCATGCCAGCAAACGCGCACCCCTGGTAGTAGTAATTGCCGTCGCCAATACGCCCCGCCTCGTCCTCTGGCGCCGCCGCATAGTTGACACAGAGCGACGACGATCCTGAAGCCGATGAAGAGCACGCGCCGAAGCAGTCGGATGTGAGCGTGTTGCGGCTCGGACGCGTGCAGCTCGCGCTCATCCTGTAGCTCCTAGCGCTCCGTTGCGTCTATTTCTCTCTCTGCCTGTACGTCCAACTGCGGAATGAGCCTGTACACACGCGCGCGTGCTGTGAGCTGTGTGACGAGTGTGGGATGTAGCTCTTCGTCCGCTCGTCGTGTATCCGCTGTGGTGTCGTCCGGTCGATACGCAGACAGCGATAAGGCGCGCGTTGTCTGTGTGTGTGTGATCTAATAAGCGCCGTCGGTCGCTTGCGAAATGCGCATTTCCCAGAAGCAAAATGCGGTTTTGATTGATTTTGTTTCTTTGAAGAGGTGCTTCTTTTTCTTCTTCTGCAGATGTTCAGAGCATGATATTCGGATTCGGATTTAAGGGGGGGAAAGCAGGTGTTTTGATGGCTTTCGACTGAAAAAACGTGACGACTGACTGCCTCCAGATGGATCTCAAGCACACAGCAGACGCCCATGATCAAGAGCGATCGCTTGACGTGGAAGGAAAGGATAAAAAGCAAAGTGGCATTGGACTTCCATTTGGTTTTTGAATGGGACGGCAGTCATTTGCCACACGTCGCTCTTGGAAAATGGACATCTTGCAGAGTTTTTCGGCTTTGCATGTGTGTCCTTTCTTTCCCATGTGTGCAGTAACACACTTGCGCCTGCTGGTGATACTCTCCACAGACGCAAACAATAAACAGCGATCGGATGGAGGAAGGGCAGGGGCTGGGCCGATGCAGTACAATTTCCATGGCATTATCCTCGAATTGGAATGCTGAAAATCACCACAAGTCATGTCTCCATCCATTTGTCGCACACAAACAAACACACAGTTCACTTCAGAACGCACTGATGCTTGACCCGTGCGTGCTTGCGTGCGTGAGCGAGCGGCTACATGTATTCTATGATGGCTGGAGCATTGCCAATCAATCATCTTCCTCGTCAGCTTTGACACTCGGAATCTCTCAGACCAGCCTGCATTGATGGAGACGGCATACTATTATTTTGCTCACCAGTCCGTCCTCTGCATTGTACTCCGGTCTCTCGTACTACCAGCAGGGTTTTCGGGGTCGCCGTGGAAAGCAGCGGCGAACGAGCACGAGTACCTGCGCCGCTTTGTCGGTCCGGTGCTCATGCCACTGATCGAGTCTCTGCTGCTGTACCAGCCTGAGAGCATCTACGAGTTTACCCATGACTACGTGGACGAATCGAAATCGGCTCGCTTCAAGACGCACCCGCACCCGTCTGGGTACGCCAAGAAGCTCGCGAGTCGGCGGAAGATGGTCGACTTCATGTCCACGAGCGTGATCCCTGTCATGGACGACCTCGCGCACCAGATCCTCCGCGAGAAGCCAAGCTTCGTGCAAAGTACGGCGTTGCTCTATCATCAATCACTGTATAGTATTGCGATAGTATAACGAAGAGCTAACCTCTTTGGTGCTCACACTGAACACTCAGAATTCATCAAAGACGTGGTTGCTGCACGCATCATCGTCGGCTGCAGCTCGCCCTTCGACGCGACCTCCAACCAGCAGGAAGCCATCGAGTACCGCGCCAACGATCGAGTGCTCTGTCGCTACAAGGGACGACCGCGATACTATCCCGGTGTGATCTCGGCAGTGCATCCCGAGGACGATTCGTTCACAGTAGCGTACAGTGACGGTCGCACCGAGCAGCACGTGCACCGCATGTGTCTCAAGCCAGCAACAGAGCAGGATAATGAATCAACCCGAGGGAACAGCAACCAGAAGAGTAACAGTAACACTACTGGAGACACAAAGACAGAAGCAGCAGCAGCTAGCCCTGCACGGCTGCGCTCTATAGAGATCGTGATCCTGATCATCGGCATCGACGGCGCAGGCAAGACGACGCTGCTGTCGACGCTGCAGGGCGATCTGGACAAGGAGCACGTCCCGAGCGCGGGCTTCACGTCGGCGACTTTCCGAACCGAGACCGGCTCGGCCACGTTCTACGACCTCGGCGGCGACCCAGCGTTCCGCAACGTCTGGAAAGAGTACTACGCTGATGTGAGTCTGGTTTACCCAAGACTGTTGTCTGTAACTATGTGGTGAGGACTGACTTTGTGTGTGATTTGTATGGTGGGGATGGCAGGCACACGCAGTGATGTTTGTCGTCGATTCGTCCAGTGAGAACATCGTGCACCAGTCGGCTGCGGTTCTGCAGGACTCGATGACGCACAGCTTGATGGCGAAGAAGCCGCTACTAGTGTACGTCTATGGTTTTTACTATCGCACGCCTTCTATCAAAGAGGAACCTACCACGCTAACTAAACCTCAACCATTTCTTGATAATACCAAACCAGATTCGCCAACAAGCGCGACCAGCCGTCTGCACTCGCTGAGGACGAACTAACGCAGTTGCTCCAGCTCAAACAGTTCCCCAATTCGAGACTCGTGCCGTGCGTCGCCAAGCCCGGAACGTTTAGTAACTCGGTCGACGATTGACTCGAACAGGGTCTCCATTGGCTCTTTGAGCAGGTGGACAAGAACTACGACGCTCTCAACGACCGCGTGCAGGCAGATCTGGCGATCAAGAAGGCGAAGGACCAGCAACGACGAGCCGAGCAGCGTGCGCGGGTGTCTGCGTGGCGAGAAGAGCGTGAACAGAAGGGAATGGTGCTCCACGACAAGCCTTCGCTGGTACCTCATGATGAGAGCGAAGAAGGCTCACGTACTACTACTATGGACCAGCAACAACAGACAGGAGCCCAAAAGGCACAAAAGCAGGAGGACCAGCCAGAAGAAGCCGTGATCTACTGCTCCAACTGCACGTCGCAGCCAGCGGTGACGAAATGCGCGGCCTCCAAGCGGATGCCCGTGTGCGCAGCGTGCGCTACCGAACTCAAGAGTAGTCGGAATCAGTAAATTAGACACTTTCAGAATGCAGCTTCTAAATTATTAGGAAACCAAAATACAAAATCTTCTAAACCCAGAAGTGGTCAAGATCGAAGTCTATTGCGAAGAGCTCAGTTGAGTCCTCTCTATTTCTTTTTGCCCTTGCCACCTTTTCTGCGCGACCCGCGCTTGCCACCTTCCTCCTCGCTGTCCGTCCAGTCGTCTGTCACTCGAGAGCTCTTGGCCCCTGCGTCTGTTGTTGCCTTGCTGCTGCTGTCTTTCTCCTTGTCTTTGTCCTTGGCGTTCTTGCTCTTGCTCTTGCTCTTGCTGTTGCCACCGCCAGTCACGATCTTCTCGACGCCCTCTTTCTTCAGCTGCTTGCGCTGCTCCTTGCGCTCCTTGCGCTTCTCCGCTGCCTTTTGCTCTTTCAGCAGTCGCGCTTCCTCTGCTGCACGCGCGGCTTCCGCTTCTTTCTCTCTTCGCTCGGCTTCTTCAGGGGATTCCTCTTGCTCTTCCTGCTCGTCGTCCTGAGCGTCTTCAGCCTGTTCTTCGCTCTTTTGAGCCGCCTTGTCCTTCCCGAAAGCTCCACCCTTTTGCTTGCGAGCCGCAGCGAGCTCAGCTTGCAGCTCGAGCTCAAGCTCGGCCTCGATCGAGTTGTAGTCGCTGCCGCCGCCGACACCGAGCTCGATCTCCATGTCGCGGTGCTTTTTCGAGACCAAGTGGTTGCTCAGCTGCTTGGCCGACTTGAACGTCTTGCGGCACAGGTCGCAGAGCAGCAGGTCCGCGTCCATCTTCTTGCGCATCCTCTCGAGCTCTTCTTCGATGTGGTCCTGCGCGTGGCGGCTCGTCTGGTGGCTCTCCATGGCCTCCCAGCGCTCTCTCTCCTGCTGCTGAAATGCCAGACGCTCGGCCTCGTACGCCGCCTGCTTTTCCTTCTTCTTGGCCTCTTCGTCGCGCTTCTGCTGCTCTTTCTCCTTCTCCTTCTGCTTGAGGAACGCGATCATGCGCTGGTCGCGACGGCGCACAAAGTCCACGAGCTCCCGCACTTCGGTCGTGAACGCCTTCTTCGCGGCGTCGCGGAGCTTCTTGTTCTCCTTCTCCATCGCGCGGCGGATCTGGCGGCTCGGAGCGTCCAGCGTGCGGTACTCGTCCACCCACGCGAACGTGCGCTGCGTGATGTAGCTCGCCCAGTGCTGGTAGAAGTAGTTCACGTCCTCCATGGGCGTGCGCTTGTCGCCAAACGCCGGCGCTTTCTGGGGTTTGTTCGTGGACGTCGCCACGGTCGCAATGTCCATCTCATCAATCTATTCAATAGGACAGCAAGAGCAAGAGCAATAATTAGGACACCAGGTCTCCTTTGTATAGATAGCTCAGTAGTACGGTTCCAATCGCGTCGTACCTTCTTGAAGAGCGCGCCGTAGACCGAGTAGAAGCTCTTCTCGTCCTTACCAAAGCCAGAGTACACCGAAGGGCTACACATACACAAACACACCGGCAACAAAGCTAGTTAGCTTATCAACCCATTCGCCATCACCAAGGAACACAGCAGCACATATAACAACGCACCTAAAGTACTTGAAGAGGTTCAGCTCGTCGCCGTTGCCCTCGCCGTCACTGTCGCCGTCGCCATCGCCGTCGCCGCGCAGGATCTGCTCGCGGTGGTCGTCGTACCACTTGCGCTCGTGCGCGTCGCTGAGCACTTCGTAGGCGCTCTGGATCTCCTGGAAGCGCAGCGTGGCCTCTTCGGCCGAGATATTGTTCTTCTGGTGCTTGTCCGGGTGCCAGAGCAGCGCCTGCACGTGGAACGCCTTCTTCACCTCCTTGGCGCTCGCGTCGCGCTCCAGCGCCAGCACTTCGTAGTGGCAGCGCATGGTTCTCACTTGGCTCAATCGGGTTGTGAAGTGACGTCAGGCTGGAAAATAATGACAGCCATCAAAACGTTAAACGGTGTGGACCACGTCAGCTGCACGATATAAGAGCACATCCGTAATCATTCTTTTTTTACTTGTTATTAGAAAGAGTGCTCTAATGTGGCACATTCGGATGTAAGAGCAAGAAATGGGTACACTTTTCTGGAATGGCTACAAAAAACGTAACCAGCAGCAATGGACAGGAGAACGACACTGGATGAAAGAATGGTGGATTCAATTGTTACGTGTGACTACTGTATTGTAAATGCTCACAACGCCGACAGCGCCGGCGCGCTTGGCTCCACTTCGACGATCGCCTCGATCTCCACGGCGGCATTGAGCGGCAGCACGTTCGTGCCGATGGCCGTGCGCGCGTGCTTGCCCTTGGTGCCAAAGATCAGCCCAAGCGTATCGGACGCGCCGTTGATCACCCCTGCCTGGCTCGTGAACGTGTCGGCGCTGTTGACAAAGCCCGAGAGCTTGACGAAGCGCTTGATGTGGTCCAGGTCGCCCAGCTCCTCTGTACTCAAAGAACAAGATACAAGTCAACGTGAGCGCGCAGTCACACAGTAGGTTTACGTAGATGACCACAAGAGCAATGAAGAACGACTAACGTACTCTTGAGCGTGGCGAGGAGACTGAGCACAACGCGGTGCGCTGCGGCGTTGCCCTCTTCAAGCGTCAAATCCTTCCCAACTTTGCCCACGATGAGCTCGCCCGACGCGCTCTCGGAGATGTGGCCAGCTATAATCGCAAATATACAGGCATTGCAATGGGAATGTGAACCAGGGTGAGTGTTGACGTGAGTATGTCAATGCAAATGCTCACGCGGCTTTTCAAAAGAGGAATAGATCGATAGATACGCACCTGTGAAGAGCAGGTTGCCGGAGCGCACGACGGTGACGTACGTGCCCTTGGGCTCCGTGGCGGCCGGCAGCACGAATTTGAGTTCTGCGAGGCGGTCGTCGATCTTTCCCATGATTCTGTGATGGAGGTTTGCTTGGCTCCTTGTAGGTGAATTGGATTCTGAGAGCTTGGCTCCTGCACAAACGGACTTGGAAGTGGCTCGGGCCAATAATGTTTGGCGAAGGAACCGATCCAAGTGCCAGATTGGATGAGTTTGCTCTGAGCTTCAACTGCGAAACCTACCCAATCGAAGGATTGGACGAGCCATGTTATTTTGCAATCGTTCCTATCTCAGTACTCTGCCATCTGGTTTGTCTCACCAAGTGGAATCTCTCGCTCTCTCCAGGCAATGGAAGTTGTTTATTGGCAGTGCCCAACAAAGCCAACGTCAACGCCAGAGCGGGCGTAAACCTGACGTGTACTCTTGCGCTTCTTAAACTCGTCCAAGATAAACCTCTCGGTCGTTATGTCTGCTCAGGAGTACTCCTTTCAAGACTTCTGGAGAACTTAAGCACCACTGGTCCTGGACGCTTGGCTTTGAAAGTGCATGCACCGCTTCTGACTGGTTTCCCACTTGGCGTCCCTGCGCTTCTCTCGAGCATTTGGCGTTATGGTGAGGCATCTGGAGCTCGATTTGTCAGCATCCTCACGCGCAAGAGTGGTGCGTGTGATCAGGGATCGCAGCGTCCCAGTGGTCAAAACACAAACATCCCGTTTGCACTTCGAACTCTCGCTCAATCCCAACGATGCCGAAAAGCGAGAACGCAACCGACCAAACTTTAGGTCGGCCCGCACAGAACACCGCGGCAATCAAGATGGACCAACGCACCAAGTCCGCCTTTCGATCTTTCGAAGCGGTTTGATTGTAGATCCGAGGGGTTACGGAGAAGTGAACGTTAGTTTGAAACCTGAAAACTAGAGATCCTCAAGCTCCCAGTTAATCTAAACTTGACCGCCCAGTACCAGCATTGTTTGATGCGATCTTCCTTCCTATTCGCAGCAAAGCTGAAGTTTTATTCTATCCTTGGCGGCTCACGCTCACGCCGCTCACTTCACCGACTCAAATGTTCAGCTCCACTCAACCAACCCACACCGAAAAGAGGGAAAGCCTCCGGTCTTGGCCCTCAGTCTCTGCTTCACAATCGATTTCTTGTCGATCTGGCTCGGTTCTCCGCGCTCTAAGCTCGCTATTCTTCTCACTGATGATGAGATCCCCAGCGTCCAAGTACGAGGCTCCGATGATCCACCAGACCGTGGTCCAGTCGATTGGACGCAGACCCTCGAAAGTGCGACTGATCTCTCCTCGCAGCGCGTTCGTCTACGACAACGCGGTCCGGTTCTCCTGGACGCAGTGCGTCCTCTCCGTGATCGCGTACGCGTGGCTGCTCTCGAACTACTTTCGCACAGGCAGCGGCAGCAATCTGGACAGCTACAACGCGGTCGAGCCGAACACGTACGTCAACTTTGGTCCGTACGCGTACCCAGTGAACACTTTCTACAGAGAGGGTCCGGAGACCGTGACGACCACAGAGGAGATCGCCGAGTGGAGCTACAGGTACGACACGACGTCGCTCGCGATGCGCGCGTTCGCTCAGTCCTTGGACGCCACTGCGTTCCCAGCGTGCGTGCTCTACAGAGGCACGTGTCCACCGGATCCGATCTCGCCCATGACGGGGTTCGCGATGTTTGACTCGCTTGTCGAAGCCGTGCGCAGCAACACCGCACAAGCTGCTGCTACTGGAGGTGCGAGTTCGCGAAGACATCACCACCACCACATGCAGCCGTCCACTGTGATCCTCAAGGCGCAGTACGAGTACTTTGACCGCATCCACCACTACCTCATACCTGGGGTCTTCACCACGCCTCTGTGGCGCACGTGCCAAGCACTGTACTACAGCCCAGAGCTCATCGCTTCGACTGCTCTGGCGTCCTCGACTAAAGATCAAGAGCCCGGTAATGGTGGTAGCAACGAGACACTGGCGGATGTCTGCTCCGACGCCTTCGGTGGTCTCCGTCCGTACTTCTGCAACGAACTGTGGACGACCTTCGATCGATCGGGTCGTCGGAGCGGTACGATCGTCGCAGCTCTGAGAGGCGCCGCTCAAATGTATTACTTTATCCGGTTGGTGGCGCTCTACGTGGGCTGCTACTTCGCGATAGCTGGACGTGAAGGATGTACCTCGCCAAACGAGCCTTTCGCCGACAAGTGTCGCGCGGCGCTCGCCATGTTCTTCAAGATCCCGAGCCAGGTGATCATCTACAGTAGCCTGCTGCCGCTTGCACGCTACCTCGTAGCCCACGTCATCGACTCGCCCATGGTGTACGAGCT
>JAADVK010000532.1:0-22612 GCA_023334975.1 Globisporangium sylvaticum | reverse complement strand
GATGATGATGGTGCTGTTGCCACTGCCGCTGTCGCTGCGGCGTCATTGCTGCGAGTGCGCGCAGACACGCGCGGCGCCCTGGTCGCAGACGCGTCGCGCACGCGGGAGATGGGGCCGGAGCGAACCCCGTCCGCCATTGTCGTTCGAGCTGTTCTTTCTTGCTGGTGATCGTGTGTTTGATTTGAAACCAATACACGCAGTCTGGTACAAAATAGATGTTTGGTATCGGTATCGCGAAGATACCAAATAGGCATTTGGTACCACCTTGGTGATACCAGTGCACTCATTCGGGACTCACAGGGTAATAGTACTGATCGTATCCATTTAAAGAGACTTCACACCTTCTCACCAATATCACCTACTTGAGTATATTAAAGAATCGAGTATTCTTTTAATTTAGTATGAAACCAACATTTGTTTGTATTATTTGTGTATTTTCTCGACTCCTTCCATTTGTTTTCCTTCTAAACTTCTCCTTTTTGACTGCGGCTTTTATGCTTTTTGTATGGACTCGCTTTCATTGTTCTTTTGGACATTAATACGTCGTGGTCTGGCGAATGTGTTTGACTGGCCGAGCATACCAATCTCTATATTATTCACTTTTGTCGCGTGTGAAGCTCTGGCTTCGAAGACCCATACCCATACATATATGGGTATGAGTGACAATAGTATGAGTGAAAGGCATTCGGCCATCTCGGCTCGTCCGCCGACATGCGTTCTCGATGCTTTTGTGATTTTGTTACAAACAAACAGAATACTAGTACAATTTGAGACGCCTTCAGCGAAATGAATGAATGCAAAGTTGCAGTAGCTGAAACAAGAATATGCTATTCTTCTATATTTTGATCAAGTGGCAATTCCACATTCGTGCAAAAGGTGAAAGTACCTTTCGGGTGGATTCGGAGCACCCTACACTACGTTCCTCGAAGCCACTTTCTCATCCACAGTTCCAGCGCAAAGAGATGCGCATCTTTCTTCTTCAGAAATGCAACAAGCAACACCATCTGGATAGCGCTTGGCAAACACGCAACATGAAACTAAGCTCGCCTGCATATATTGAACATGCAAGCACCTCGTTCAGGCAAGTCGCACGCGCTCATGTGGCGGTAATTCTCCACTCATTCACGCCACTAATAATGCGCGGCAGAACTCGCCATTTTGCACTCGATTGTCTCAGAACCCCAGTCACTCGCTCACTCACTCCCCACATTTTGAAGGCTGCTTTGCTTGTGGGACTTGTCTTGACGCTTTGACGTGACGCGCATCTGGACACGTGAGTTGTCCAGATCTAATACCCACTTGCACTCCTCTTGTTCGAGCCATGGTAGTAAGCATACCCCTCCCCATTCACGGGTCAATGTGGCGCACCAACAACAACGTACTGGCAATGTCTCGCTGCTTCTATCAAAAATGAATCGGAGTGTCTGTCACGATTCCATATTGAGACACCTCTCCGCGAAAGATCCGATCTTGTTGTTGTTGTCAATAGACATTTGTTTGTTTTCTGCCGTTATATCAACTTGCGCATGCACACTTGTTCACTCATTGAACGCACGCCACGCATGCATGCGATATTATATTTCAATATATGCGCGCGCATGTGTATCCTACTAATAATCTGCGGTTCTGGAACACTGCGGTTGTTTGTTGTGGTGGTGCCATGGCATTTGCTCAACTTTCTTGGGCGTGTGTGTCCGAAACCAATCGATCTTTCTTTCCAAGCACCACCACCACGTGCTTGCTTGTTGTGTTTGCTTGCTTGTTTGTGACTCTGGTTGTGTGTGGGCGGACGGACGCATGATGGTGTCCGCTCGTGACGAGCTGCCAGTCATCTCATCGCGCGCGATCCAAAGAACTCCTGGCGAGCCGTTACGCGAAAGCCAGCGCGCGAGCGTTTCATATTCGTGGAGGAAGTCAGAACTGAGCGCGCGTGCAGCAAAAATTTCGGCGCTGGGGTGCTTTTGTGTGTTTGGCTCGGCTCGCTCTATTGTACCTCGAGTATCCACTTTTTGCTCTATGAAAAGCGACAGCCAGCCTCTTGAGAACGGGAAACGATAGACGCCGAGTCCGGTCGGGGCAAGTCTACTGCGTTAAGATAGAATACGAGCTAAAACCACTGCTTTTGGCACCAGACCGTGAACAATTGGCTCGACTCAGGTGAGCACTCACACAGCCAAAACACTGTGCGCAGCGCTCGCAGTGCACGGTGACGCAGGGGTAGGTTGCTTTCTGAAGCCTGTCGTCGACGTCGTCGTCCAAATGCGCAGCCCACCCCAAGCACACCTGCTTTGACTTGGCGTTTGTATGCCGCGGATTGCATATGCTGAGGATGGCAGCAGCAGCGCTTTTTTCACTGCGGGGAATGGACGGGGCGTGCTTCAGCCTCCTTCATGCTCATGCGATCGGACACAGTTTTGGCTCGCGATGGTAGGATATCCCCCAATCTTTCATCTGTTGTCGCCTGGTCTATTTTTTTCTTCGTCTTTGGTGTGGAAAGAGGGTTTCGAATTGACAACGCTATTCTCTATCAGAACATTCGATTCGCGACTCGCACTTAGGCGGAACAGTGGATTTTTTCGCATGTGCGATCGCAATTTTTGCTGTGGACCACCACATTTTGGGTCCCTCTTTTTCCGCCTTTGCTTTTTTTGCTCACCCCACCCACACAACACAACAAGTTGCGAGCGCAAGAGAGAGAAGCAAGCAAGAGCAGCCCCAATACAATTATTGTTGTCTCTCTTCCTCGAATCAACACACACAAGTCGCAAGCAAGCAAGCAGGCGCAACAACTCCCCCACGCAAGCAAGAGCCCGCAACATCCATCCATCCATCCACACAAGTGCGCGGCGACAGGGAGAACAAGCAAGACAAGACAAGACAAGCAAGTGTGTGAGTGAAGAACACCGATCGAGCTCTATCTTAATATCCAACAAGCAAGCAAGCAAGCCAGCATTTCGACAACCCCCACAACACAACACACAGCACAGATACAATAATGGATCGCATGTCGGTACAGCAGCGCCAGGCGTCGAATACCGTCACGACCATGGGCACGTGCAGCATCCGCGTGATCGACCTGGACGACGCGTCCACGCGCGTGATCTCGTGGGACCCGAACGTGCCGGACCAGGTGTTCGAGTCGCTCATCGAGGCGCAGCTGCGCGCGCAGTTCGGCGTGTCGGACGAGGCGTGGGTGGACCTCATCGACACGGCCAACTCGAGCCTCGTGCACATCAGCAAGGACGTGCTGGCGCAGGTGGCGCACCCGCTCTGCCTCTGCCTCTCGCCCAAGACCGAGGCGCTCGCGCCCATGAAGCGCAGCGAGGTGTTCGAGGTCGTGTTCACGGACCGCGCGCTCGGCATGACCATCCGCGAGCAGAACGACTCGGTCATCGTGAACCAGTTCAAGCGCCGCCCCGACGGCGGCTACGGCGCGGCCGAGGCCAGCGGCAAGGTGCAGATCGACGACGTCATCTACAAGGTGCAGGGTGCGCGCACGGTCGGCCGCAGCTACGACTCCATCGTGCAGATGCTGCAGATCCAGACGCGTCCGCTCGCGATCCAGTTCTACCGCCCGTTCCAGCGCAACGGACTCTTCGCGGTCGAGTTCCGCGGCGCGAGCCTCAACATGACCATCACGACCGACGACGTGAACGTGATCGTCAAGGACCTGCCCATGGCCCACCCGAACATCGTCGGCTACGCGGAAGCGCACGGCGTGCGCCAGTTCGACGTCATCCACGCGGTGGACGGCGAGATCATCCGCGGCCTCGAGTACAACCGCGCGATCGCGCTGCTGAGTCGCCCGACGCGACCGATGATCGTCGTGTTTGCGCGCTCCAAGATGGCGCCGCAGACCCCGAGCCGATCCACGGGCGTGATGACGAGCCGCTTCTCGTTTGCGTCGACCGTGGCGCCGTCCCCACGCGCCGCTACAACAGGCTCGCGCCGTGGCTCGGCGTGCAGCGGCCAGAGCGGAGGGGAGGGTGACCACATGCTCGTCGAGGATATGCTCGAGTTCTGCGAAGGGTTCGCGGCGGACGGCGTGCTGTCGGCGAAGGAGATTGACGTGCTGAAGGAGATGGTGCTGTCCATGCGACCGGACGTGTGCAGCGCCGTGAAGCGCAAGAACCGCAACGCGATTGTGGCGATCGTGCGCTCGCCGACGATGCGCATCTGGGACAACTTGCTCAAGACGCGCGAGAGCATCCTGCTCGCGGGGCCCGTGACGCTCAAGCGCAAGAAGCGGTACCACCTGCTGCTGACCGACCACGAGCGCCTGCTGCTCGTGAACCGTGACACTAATTTATTAGAAGACGAGATCATGTGCTCGCAGATCGTGACGGTGAGCTCGCGCACCAAGTTCCAGGAGATTCTGATCTCGACGCCCAAGAGCGAGTACGTGCTCGTGGACAATTTCATCGGGCCGGTCATCTGGGTGCGCGCGATCCTGCCGTTCACGTGCACGCAGGGATTGCTGAAAGTGGCGAGCAGCCGTCGCTTCATCGGCTCGAAGAAGCGCTTCTTCGTGCTCCAGGGCACGCGCCTGACCGGGTACAAGAAGGAGAGCATGGTGCACCAGGTCGGCGCCAAGTCGAGCTCGATCATGCTCAACGACGCGACGATCGAGTCGGACCCGAAGGCCATGACGTTCGCGATCAACACGCCCGAGTTCCAGCAGACCGGCAAGAAGCTGATCCTCACGGCGTCCTCGAGCCGCGAGTTCAACAAGTGGATCACGGCGCTCAACGCGCTCACGAACAACGGTCCGCCGAGCGCATGAGTCAGTGGATGAATACGAAGGGAAGGCGCGCGGAGCCAGTCGTGACGAGAGAGAGCAAGAGTGAGAGCGAGCGAGAGTGAGAGTGAGAGAGAGAGAGAGAGAACTTCGACGCGGCTAGCTGAAACCTGGGTCCGCCGCCTCCAGTCCGCACACACATGTTCGTTTTTGTGAAAATTGCTGGCGTGTGAAATTATTATTTTATGTCGAGCCGTCCGTCGAGTTGGTGTCTGGCTCTACCCCCATGAAGATGTGAAGATTTGAAGACGAAGCGCGTCCGCTTGCTGCCTGCCTGCCTACCGACTGCGCCACCACACATATCAGCTGCGCTCCTGAGCTCCTGGGAAATAAATGAATGACTGGCTCACATTCGATGGACGCAAGAAGACCAAGATCAAGAGAGAGAGAGAGAGAGAGAGAGAGAGAGAGAGCAGAGCAAGCGTCGCATCAAACCAAAGACAACACACGAAGAAAACAACACAAGCATATCAAATACAAGAGAGCCCACCCCGTCACCAGGGCCACAAGCAAAGCTGTGAACAAGCAAGCGCACCAAACCAACCAAACGAGTAAAATGAAAACAAAATACAAGTGAATTACAATTTTTATACGACAACAAGTGAGAGGGTGATGGTTGATGGGTTGAGTTAATATGGAGCAAGTTCAAATGGCCAGTGCATGTGAGACCAGAGCGTGGTGCTGAAGGGCACAGAAGCCCACTGAGTGTGTAGATCCCCTGTGTTCATTTTCTCTTGGTACGTCCTGTCCTCTCGACTGCTCTCTGCTCTCATGTCTACCTACTGCCCTAACGCCTCCGTCTCCGCGGCCGCACGCTCGATCTCGCGCGCCATGGTCTGCAAATGCCGTTCGGACATGTGGAACGCCCAGGTCTGGAAGAACTGGAGCTTTTTATCCACGAGCGCCAGCTTCTTGAGCGCATGGCGGCGCTCCTTGTCGGCTTTCTTCTTGCTTTTACTATCGCTACTCCCTATTGATTCCTGCGTGGCTACCACCACCTGTTCCAGCTCGTTCTTGTACGCCAGGAGCAACTCTTGGGCGTCACTCAGCGCGTCCAACACAAACACTTTGGCGCTCAGCAGCAGCGTCACGTCGTGGAGAATGCGCTGGTTCACCTCGTGGGACCCCGTCACCCCAGCGCCAGTAGTCACTCCAGCGCTCCCGCCGTCGTACTCGGTGTCGATGCGCTTGAGCAGACACGCGTGCAGCACGTGCTCGATCGACTCGTACTTCGCATCGGCGCTCCTCAGCACAGAGCTCAGATGCAGCAGCGCGGTCGCTGCTTCACTGACGTCCTGCTGCCAGTCGCCGTTGAACGTGCGCAGCACGAACGCGTAGCTGAAGAGGATCTCGACCAAGTGGAAGCGCAGCGCGGGCGACGGCGCTCGACCATTGGGCAGCAACGCCTCGAGACTCGCGGGCATGGCGCTCTGCTTGGCATTCGTGAAGACGCCCGCAGGGAACGCGGACGACTCGATCATGACTGGTCCTGCGGCTTCTTCATCTGCTTCGTTTAGACCCGGACTTGCACCTATAGAGCTGTCTTCACTGCTACTGCTATGGATCTCTTGAATGACAAGCTGCCGGCGCTTGACCGCGGTCTCGTTCTCGTACTTGCGCGCGTCCAGCAGCCACCAGGGCGTCCACAGCTTGATGAACTGGCTCAGCCGCCCGTCCGCGACCTCGGCCAGGAACTGCTTGCGCTGCGCGGGCGTGAGGTCGTCCAGCGAAATGTCCTCGTCATCCAGCAGCGCGAGCTGCGCCAGCGCCTCCAGCATCTGCACCTGTCGCTCTTCGTCCTCTTCGTCCTCAGCAGCATGACGGTCACCGCTCTCTGGCATGCCGAGCGGGCCGCTTGCAGACTCGTCCTGGAAGCGCTTGACGCGCGCGAGCATGTCGTTCATCTTGCGCTGCGCCTCGCGCTCGCCGCCATTTCCCACGCTCTTGCTGTCGAGCTGTGCCACGCCACGCACGTGCTCCTCGTAGAACCTCTCGGTGCAGGAGTCGCCGTGTCGCTTGTAGCACGTGACGCTGCAGTACGGCGTGTTGCAGCGCGGACACGTGTAGCGCGAGGCGTTCTGCGTGCACACGCGGCAGAGGCGCGCCACCGACGCCGAGAAGAGCGCAGCGCCGTTGCTGGTACTGATACCACTACTGCTGGCACTGGTGGTGCTGCTAGTACTGCTGCTGTCAGTGTGTACGGATATGTCTGCGGCGGCGGGCGAGTCCCTCACGGACGTGCGCAGCGTGCCGAGACGAATGGGCACGCGGTGCTGCTGCTGCATGCTTGGTTCGCTCTTGTCAATCAAAATTGACAAAATTCGAAAATGGGGTTGCAAGGATATTCACCAATTTTCAACCAATCCTCCTCCTTAATTAATATATCCAGCCAATCATAGCGGTATAAAGATTGCATTTATAGCCAATCACATATGAGCACGACCTGCAGATCTGCCATTTTGCGTCACCAAAATGGCTTGAAGTCGTGGTGCCACACTGTGAGCCAGCGCTTCTTGGGGTCCAGCACCACGAAGCACGAGCTGAAGCGCGACAATGGCAAAGAGAACACGTCGCCGCCGCCCACGGCGTACACGAGCGACGTCGCCTGCACCTTCGACCTGTCGCCCGCGCCGCTCTTCTTGACCGTCACAAGCGCCTTGTAGAGCAGCTTGGTCGTGCGCTCGTACGGCGCGAAGCTCTCGTCGCTCTGGCACATGGAGCCGCCAACCACGAGCAGCTGGAAGATGAACTCTCGCTGCTCCTTATCTTCGCTGAAGAGCTCCGCTTTCTCGGTCTCGGGATTCACGAGCATGTCCTTGAGCAGGTCGCTCGCGGTGGCGCCATCGTACACTTCGTCGAGACACCTGCGCAGCGTTCCCGAGGCCGTCACGATGCCCGCGTCCACGGGGCGATCGAAGAACGACAGACTCGTGACGCTCGTGCTGAGCTTGCGGCATTGAAGCGGCTGCTTGCGCGAGCTGGTCGATTCTGTGAGGAGCTACAGATTGGGGTGAGGGTGAGTCTGGTGCCATTGAAGAGAGTTATCAGGAGTGAGAAGCTACGTACGGAGAGCGTCGCGCGCACGCGCTCGTCCTGGAAGAACTGGGCGATGAGCTCCTCTGCGTGTTCGCTCGTGACGCACTGCTTGACGCGGAAGCGGCGGATCTGCAGTGACTCGTTCAGGTTCCTAAGTGCACAGTAGTACCAGCAAGTTCATCAGAAAGACCACCACTAAGCATCTTCGCATTTGGACGCACCACTGGAGTAGCTTCTGCTTCACGTCCGCGTTCTTGAGCAGCGGGACGCCGTCCGGAATGAGCTCAAAGAGCCCATCATCCGCATGGAGCGGCGCAGGAGAAGGTGGTGGTGAAGCCACGTGCTGATCCTGGTTCTCGGATGGCATCGCTTCCAACGTCATCATGCACACGCTCGCACTGGATGAATGACTGGGATGGTCGATAGATAGAAAGATACATAGAAAGATACTCTGCATAATGAGGGTCATGCCGAAAAGGCGCGACCTTTGGCTGTCATGCAACGCAATGCAACACAATAATGCAACAATGCAATGCATGGCCACATTGCTATCCAATGTAAAACTAGCATTTTCCTGTTCATTTTCGCTATCAACTTGATGGGAATATCGTCTGCGCCTAATCTGAATGAGCAGTGTTTTTGTATGATACGCTCGGTTTCTCTCTCTCTCTCTCTGTGCGTGCGTGAATCTGTCTGTCTGTTGCTGTCTTCTTGCCTCCGATTACTTGGCAAACGTCTTGGCGCGCACCGAGAAGACCACGAGCAACGGGTGGCCCTCGTGGTAGAGCCGCATCGAGTTGTTGTAGAGCGGCACACGGAAGCGCACCTCGCCGCCCTCGTCCTGGCGCGCGATGCGCTTGAGCGAGAGCGTGCAGTGGCCCACGATCGAGTCGTTCTTCACCCACACGAGCATGTGCAGCTGCTCCAGCGGTCGACTGTGCTGGATCAGCGCGTTCAGCGACAGGCTCAGCGCGTGGCCCTCCAGGGTCCGCTCGCCAATCACGTCGCACTGCTTCTGGTCCTCGCCGACAAGCGGCGCCACGACGCGGGTCTTCTTCGGCACCAGCGCCTTGTCGTTCCAGTAGAGCTGCATGTTCGACACGATGAGCACCGTGGACACCGGTCGCACGGAGTTGATGTGGCGCACAACCTTGGGCTGGTCAAAGTAGCTTCCCGTGGCCGTCTGCTGGCGGAACTGCGTGTCCCCCTTGCCGTCCGAGAACGTCGACTGCGAGCGCGCCGTGCGTCTCGACACGCCGTGCGGCGAGAACTTGGCGCCAGAAGATTCTTTGCCCAGGTACGGGAAGCTCAGCACGAACGTCGCAAACACGGGGCTGTGGTCGCTCACGTCCATGCCGTTGCCGTGGTTCACCGACCGGTAGTTGTCGATCCACGTCGTCGCGCTCTCAAACGGGCTCTCCACTTTCTCCGGCATGAGCTTCGAGTCCGACACCAGCAGCGAGTGGACCAGGATGCGGTCGCACCAGCCCGGAACGCGTTTCTTCACCTTCCCACCCTTGTAGAAAGGCTCCTTGTACAGCACGCGGTACACCAGCGTCGGCCACGACGGCAGCGTCTCGTTCACAAACCCGCGCTTCGGGAGCTTCTTGTATGTCGGGTAGAAATCCGGGAACTTGTTCGGCTCCGTGAACCCTTCAAAGATGCCGCTCGTGCGCCGGTCGTTCAGCAAACCGTCAAACTTGTCGTGCAGCTCCAGGTTCCGCCCCTCAGCGAGCATGTGCAGCACCATCTGCGGGTCCAGGTGCACGATGCGGTAGTTCATGTCGCCCATCCACACGACGTGGTGGAACTGCTCCGTGAGGTCGAAGCTGTAGTGGCCCATCACTTTGCCCAGGTTCGCGTTCAGGTTGCGCACTTGCTCGCGACGGTACGTGTCGTTGCGCGCGTCCAAGTGGCAGTTCACAAACACGATCGTCGTGTTGTTCACCAGCAGCGCGACCGCCACGCCACCCTTTGAGCCGCTCGTGATGTTGAACTTGTGCACGCCAGCGCGCACGAGCTTGACCTTGTCCTGCACATGCGCCGAGATGAAAACTGCTAAGCCTGTGAACTTGGTGCCCATGAAAGCGCCGTCTCCTCGTCCGTGGACAGCGTCGATCACCGCGTCGATCGGGTGGTTCTTGTTAGCCAGCAGGAAATTGCTGTTGCGCAGCTCCATGCGGTAATACCGCGTGCCTCGGTCATTGCGGTTCAAATACGCCTCCACTGCATGGTACACGTTCTCCGAGACGCCTTCCTGGACGCCCAGCACGTACAACTGGTACCCGTGCGGTAACAAGTGCTGCAACATGGCGCCGGAGCGCTGCTCGTCGATGATACCGCTCCCGTCGACAAACGGGTCTGCTGCCCCCATGTTCCATGTCCCCACCCACATGCGCACGTTGTTGGTGCTCGGTCGCTTCGCTGTTGTTGCCGACAGTCTCCGACCAATTGCCCCAGACGACGATCCTCTTCGTGGCGGCGCCATCAACGAGCCAGTGGAGCGCAGTCCTGCTTCCTGGAGCGATCGCGGGGACGTCACGCGGTGATCCGCTTCGCCACCCGAGGTGTCGTCGTCATCCTCCATTTCTTCCACGGTGGTGTCCACGACGCTCTGGAAACTCGACGAGCCGCGGCGCAGCATCGCCTCAGGCGCGCGAAACGACGTCGCGATCGCCAGCTGCTGCTTGTGCGTCGCGCCAAAGTCGTTGTCCATGTCCAGATTCGCAGTCCCCGCTGACGTCGAGTGGTGGAACGAGTCGCTCTTGCGCGCAAACGAGTTCATGAGCGCCGCAGCATCGCGGTTCCCACGCGTGGCACCGCGCGTGTTCGTGCTGCTGGACTTCTCCAACACGGGCGTCGGTGACAGTCTCTTTGGTGCTGGCGGGAGCGGTGTCGGAGCCGCTGGTACTGGCGCTTCTTGCACGGGTGATGAAGCCTCTGGGATTGGCGCTGGCGCCGCGGAGAGCGGTCGCTTGAGCTTCTCAATCGCGAGGTCTCGGCGCTCAATGTCCGCCAAGTTGTTGCAGCTGAAGCTGCTCTTGACGTTGTTCTCGCCTTTCCAGTAGCCTGTGCGGAGCTTCTCGATGGGCTTGTTGTTCGCGGTCGTCGATCGTTTCGTGCGCGCGCGGTGCGAGGCCGCCGCGGCTTCCGCGACCGTCAGTCCCGTGTATCCGAACCCGCTCGCATAGCTGTTCGACTTTGAGATCGAGCCTCTTTTCGTGTTGCCTCCCTGACTCTGCGGGTACTGGTGCAGCCGTTGTTGTGGTTCGTTTTCTCCTCCTAATCGCCCGCTTTCACGGATGAGCGCGTCCTCCGCCTCTGCCGCTTTCGCCGCATGCAGCATGGCGCTCATCTCGCCTCCGGCAAACGTTTTCGGCGGTTCGATCATCGACAGCGACGCGGGCCGCGCGCCGCCGTTCTTCAGCAGCCGGTTCTCCAGCTCGAGCTCTCGCACGCGCTCGCTCAGTCGACTCGCAGTCTCTCGCCACTCGGTCGTGTCGCGCAAAGGCGCTGGCGCAGGTGGCGGCGTTGCTGCTCCTGTTGCTGCTGCTGCGTTCTCTCTCGTGCGCGAGCGCCCCCTCTGCTCGGGACTCATGGACGCCTCCTTCGCAAACACAGGCGGCTTCCCTGCTGCCGACACTTTCCCATTCCCATTCATATTCCCATTCGCCTGCGCTGGAGACGAAGACGCCGAATGCGGCGGCGTGGTCGGCGGGGTGCGCAAAGATGCGGTCCCTGTTGACGACCGCGTGGGCGACACGAGCCGCCGGATCTCCACGGTCTTGGCCTTGAGGATGCCATTCGTCAGCGACGCGAATGACGACCCTGATACTGCTGGCACTGCTGCTGCTGGCGGCGACGGCGGATTGTTATTCAAGTGGCGCAGCAGCGACGGCTCTTCGATCTGCGAGAACGCGCGCGTCGAGCGGTTGCGCAGCGCCACGCGGTCGGGGGAGGACGCCATGCTGGACGCAGTGAGTGCTAGCTACGCGACTGCCTGGTAGCTGTGTGCAGTGCTGGTTGGTGATGGCGCGCGTCGACCTTTGGCTGCTGGTCCTTCGATCGTCTTGTTCTTCGTTCGCTCTCTCTCTCTCTTTCTCTTTTCCGATGGGTTACCTTTGCGGCTGTTGTTTTGTGTGTGTTACGCGGGGCGAGAGTGTGATATTTTTGGGCCTTTTTTGGTCTGATTTTCTGCAAAGATCACGATAGACAGGCGGGAGAGGGCGGAATATCTAAAATTCGCTTTTTGTGGGATTCTGAAAAATGTGTATAAATAGCGATAAATATTGCAGTATTGATATTTTGACAAATTTGGTATAGAAAAGTACTGAAAAGTTGACAAAATCAAGCCAAATTGTGCATCACAGTCATTGAAGGTCATAACTTATGTTATAAGTAAAGATACCATACAAATGGTGCCGAAATGACCACATTTTTGCTTGGGTAGAATGACTCGTGAAGACAAGAAACATACGAGAAATGCTCACGATTTAAATACACCGAATCTCAAGACACAACACTTTATGCGAAACCAACCACAGTTTTGCGCGAGTTAAATGACTCTGTGCGCGAGTGAAGACAAGGAAATATGTGAAAAGCTCACGATTAAATATGAGTCTCGAGACACGAAATGCGAAATGCGAAGTCACTTTATTTAAATTGGTTTATTTGTGATGATAAATGAAAGCGCCTCTTCTCAAAAATTGCAGGATCCTGTCCCATCCGTGGAACATTGATAAAATGATAACGTTGTGTTCGTCGGAAGGGGTTATTATCACAGCAATCAATATCGAAAGGCTCTTTATCTGACTCGGGTGTAAGGGAATAATAATACTTTCTGAAGTACTACTAATACTATTTACCTGTTCTTGTCATTTAGAGCTTTGATTTAGAGAAAACGCACTACACATATTCTGTAACAAAAACAGGTAAAAATCAATACTACTGAAACAGCAAAATTGGAGACCCAGTATGTATTTATGCTTACACTTATTGTTTGTATTACATTGCAACATTCTAACGTTGAAAGGTCTCTGTGTTACTGCCATTTTTGATACAAATGTTTAAGTCTGTTATCGTCCTAGAGCGGGAGACGCCATGGGAAAGGAATTCGTCCGATATCGATCCTCGGATTTCCTGCACAGTGGTGTGGTATTGCTTACCCAGACCCTTCAGTTAGGTTGAGTACATGATGAAGTCGTAGCTATATTCTCAGTACGGGGCTCTGCTCGCCCACAGTAATTGGCGTTCGCTTATACTTTCACGTTCCTCTGTCTCATATCCACCTAGTCGGATTTCATCATTTACAACAATGCATTGTAAAGTTCGGGTGGGTTGGTTTGTGCGATATACGATACACTTTCTTGTTTGGTTGTGTAAAGTTGGTTGACATCTAATTCCCTGGAAAGGGGGCTGCTGTGTCAGTCTTGAACTGCTGCCAAGCTGGCAAAGTCGAAGATGAGTCAGTTTTCGAAGAAGTCCTCTTGAGCCAATCAATCGGTACCCATAGAGGTCTAAAGTGACTTCTGAAGATCCATTTATTCAGGTTTTCCAAGGAGTAGACTTCAGTAAAGACATCCATCGGCTTTTAGGTCCACGAAGACAATCAATCACCTCCGAAATAAAATCAGCTAAACGTTATGCTGGACGCTTGCTGATATCCCGTGGTCATGCATCATCTCTTCTTGTCGCCCACGAAAGAGCTGGGTTACCACGAATGGCTGGAATCTACTCTGCTATCACACAACTGACATCGCACGCACACGCGATCCTCATCAAGCGAATATATGGAGCATCACCAAGTACCTGAACTCGAAGTGTTAACTCTGGTCGATGGACAGCGGAGTGCGCACGACGGACGCAGTTGAGGAACGAGGAGAAATGCCCAAGCACTGCTGGCGCACCTGTGCGTCTCAGCGTGTGGTCTGTATCCAAACCGTTTTGATCTTTCCTACCAACTCTCTCACTTTCAAATCTTCTCTCCATTGCACCAGTTAATCTCCTTCCTACCTCAAGCAGACCAAGAGTTACCAAGAGCTGTTCACCCTAGTAACAGTCAACGATGGGACCACCACTACCAGCAGCAGCAGTGATCGGTCAGCAAAAGCACGCGAGCCACGAGTCCGGCAAGACGCTCATGGCCCACGGCCCGCACGTGCTCCACGAGTACGTCTCGACCAAGCTCGAGGTGGCGTTGGGCCGCGCACTCCCGCAAATGGAGGCGCGCTTCAGCAACCTCAGCGTCTCGGCCGACATCGTCGTGGTCGAGGACCAAGACGAAGGCGACTCGTCCAGCAACGCGCACGAGCTCTCGACGGTGTTCAACACTGTCAAGAAGGCGTTCGCGTCGACCAAGAAGAACCAGGTGCGCAAGGAGATTTTGAAGAACGTGAGCGGGCGATTCAAGTCGGGCACCATGACGCTGATGCTCGGGCAGCCGAGCTCCGGCAAGTCGTCGCTCATGAAGATCCTCAGCGACCGCTTCCCAATGGAGAAAAACATCACGGTCGAGGGCGAGATCACGTACAACAGCGTGGCGCAACAGAAGATCGCGAACTCGCTCCCGCAGTTCGCCGCCTATGTCACGCAGCACGACAAGCACTTCCCACGTTGACCGTGAAGGAGACGCTTGAGTTTGCGCACGAAGTCTGCGGCGGAGAGCTCACGCGACGCGGCGAGGAGCTGCTCAGTCAGGGCACCCCGGACGAGAACCAGGAGGTGCTCGACGCCGCCCGGGCCATGTTCGAACACTACCCGGAGATCGTCACCCTGCAAATCGGTCTCCAGGACTGCCAGGACACTGTCGTCGGCGACGCCATGACGCGCGGCATCTCCGGTGGCGAGCGCAAGCGCGTGACCACGGGCGAGGTGGAGTTCGGCATGAAGTAGGTCACGCTCATGGACGAGATCAGCACGGGGCTCGACAGCGCGACGACCTTCGACATCATCAACACGCAGTACAGCATCGCGAGAAAGTTCCGCAAGACTGTGGTCATCGCGCTGCTGCAGCCACCACCAGAAGTGTTTGCGCTCTTTGACGACGTCGTGATCCCGAACGACGGCGAAGTGGTCTACCACGGTCCGCGCGATCAGGTCGTCGACTACTTTGAGAGCCTGGGCTTCAAGTGCCCTCTCGAGCGGGACACCGCCGATTTCCTACTTGACTTGGGCACAAAGCAGCAGTACAAGTACGAGGTGGAGACCGACACCACCACCGGCAAGGTGCGTCAGAACCAACGCCCTCGGTACGTGAGCGAGTTCGCCGAGATCTTCCGCAACTCGGCGATCCACGCCGAGACGCTTTGTGCTCTCGAAGCGCCGCACGAATCGGAGCTGCTCGCTACCATCGACGACCACATGGCCCGCATGCCGGAGTTCCACCAGTCGTTCTGGGAGAGCACGCGCACGCTGCTGCGTCGCCAGCTGACGCTGCAGTGCCGCAACGCCCCGTTCATCGCGAGCCGCGCGATCATGGTCGTGGTGTTCGGGCTCTTGTACTCAGCCAGCTACTACCAGTTCGACCCCCGGGAGGTCCAGGTGGTCATGGGTGTGAACTTCGCCGCCGTGCTCTTCCTGCCCTTCGGCCAGTTCCCGCAGACCCCGGCGTTCTTCGCCGCGCGCGACGTGTTCTACAAGCAGCGCCGCGCCAAGTTCTTCCGCACGTCATCGTACGTGCTCGCGAACGCGGTCTCCCAGCTGCCCTTCGCCATCGTAGAGGTGCTTGTGTTCGGCACGCTCATGTACTGGATGTGCGGGTTCGCGGCGAGCGCGCCGGAGTTCCTCGTCTTTGGAGTGATCGGACTGCTCGTGAACCTGGCCTTCAGCACGTTCTTCTTCTTCCTCGCGGCGACCTGCCCGAACAACAACATCGCCACGCCGCTGTCCATGACCGCGGTGGCCATGGCCATGATCTTCGCGGGCTTCATCGTGCTCAAGAGCAAGATGCCCGTCTACTTCCTCTGGCTCTACTGGATCAACCCGATGAGCTGGAGTCTGCGCGCGCTCGCGGTGAACCAGTACCGCTCGAGCGACTTGGATGTCTGCGAGTACGAAGGCGTCCAGTTCTGCACCGCAGAGACCGACGGGGTGACCATGGACGTGTACTACCTGAGCATGTTTGACGTCGCCAGCGAGAGGTACTGGGTCTACTACGCCATTGTCGTCATGTTGGTATTCTGCGCGCTCTTCCTGGCCATGTCGTACCTGGCGCTCGAGTACAAGCGCCACGAAGCGCCGGAGAGCGTGATCACCAGGAAGAACGACGCTGCTGGTGATGAAGACCGCTACATGCTCACGGGGACGCCGAGAAGCTCAGTGAACCCAAGCAGTAGCTCTTCGAGCGTCGACGTGATCATGGAGGTTCAGTCAACAGAAGCGAGCAGCAGCAACTTCGTCCCTGTCACCCTGGCGTTCAAGGACTTGTGGTACACGGTACCATCGCTAGCCAACCCGAAGCAGTCGGTCGACTTGCTCAAGGCCGTCTCGGGTACGCCTTGCCAGGCACCATCACTGCGCTCATGGGCTCCTCGGGTGCTGATAAGGCCACGCTGATGGACGTGATCGCTGGACGCAAGACTGGGGTAGGATCCAGGGCCAGATCATGCTCAACGGCTACGAAGCCACGGATCTGTCGATCCGACGCGCCACGGGATACTGCGAGCAGATGGACATGCACTCGGACGCGTCCACGATCCGCGAGGCGCTAGCGTTCAGTGCGTCCCTGCCAGCAAGAAATTCGACTCGGTGAAGGAGTGCCTCGACCTGCTGGACATGCACGACATCGCGGACCAGATGATCCGTGGGCGATCTGTCGAGCAGCTCAAGCGCCTGACGATCGGCGTGGAGCTTGTCGCCCAGCCGAGCGTGCTGTTCCTGGACGAGCCGACGAGTGGACTCGACGCGCGCTCGGCCAAGTTGATCATGGACGGCGTGCGCAAAGTGGCGAACACGGGCCGCACGATCGTGTGCACGATCCACCAGCCGTCCTCCGAAGTGTTCTGTCTCTTCGACAGCCTCTTGCTGCTCAAGCGCGGCGGGGAGACCGTGTTCTTTGGGGATCTGGGCAAGAACTGCCGCAATTTGGTCGACTACTTTGAGAAGATCTGCGGTGTCGCCCCTCTGTCCGAGGGCTACAACCCGGCGACCTGGATGCTCGAGTGCATCGGCGCCGGTGTGGGCCAGAGCGCGTCTGCTATCACTGCTGATACTGTTGCCGCTGATTCTAACACCACCGACACGCTGGGCTTTGCTCAGCTTTTCAGCTTTAGCGAGCACAAGAAGATCTTGGACGCAGGACTCGCGAGACCCGGGGTCGCATCGCCAGTCGCGCACACTGCCGAGATCCTGTTTACCGAGAAGCGTGCGGCGAGCTCCGCTACCCAGATGACGTTCGTCGTCGACCGCTTCCTAAGTCTCTACTGGCGCGCGCCGGCGTACAACCTGACGCGCTTCGTCATGGTGGCGGTGCTCGCACTACTCTTCGGCCTGATCTTCACAGGTGCCGAGTACGCGTCGTACCAGGGCATGAACTCGGGCATCGGCATGCTCTTCATCGTCATGGTCTTCAACGGCTTTGTCGCTTTTGTGAGCGTGCTGCCGATCACGTCGCAGGAGCGCCCGTCGTTCTACCGCGAGCGGGCCTCTCAGACGTACAACTCGTTCTGGTACTTTGTCGGGGCCACCCTCGCGGAGGTTCCCTACGTATTCCTGAGTGGGCTGCTGTTCACGGTGCTCTTCTATCCGATGGTCGGCTTCACGGGCGTCGGGACCTTGGTGCTCTTCTGGCTCAACCTGTCGCTCATGCTGCTCATGCAGACGTACATGGGCCAGCTCTTCGCGTACGCGCTGCCGACAGAGGAAGTGGCGGCCGTACTGGGCATCCTCGTGCTCAGCATCTTCATCTTGTTCATGGGCTTCAGTCCGCCGCCGAGCGCCACGCCGGCGAGCGTCAAGTGGATCTACGAGATCACGCCGCTGCGGTTCCCGCTCTCTATCGCCGCGTCGCTCGTGTTCGGAGACTGCTCGACCTATCCGGTGTACGATGCTGTCACAGGCTCCTGGTCGAATGTCGGACCGGAACTGGGCTGCCAGCCGCTCGCGAACGCACCCGTGAGTCTGGGCCACATGACAGTCAAGGCGTTCACGGAGCAGGTCTTCGGCATGAAGCACGACAGCATCTCGGCGCATTTCCTGATCATGCTCGCGCTCACTGTGGGGCTGCGCGTGCTCGCGGGCCTCGCGCTTCGCTTCATCAACCACCAAAAGAGATGAGAAGAAAGGTGAAGGTCGAACAGTTGGTTTCGAAATTTACATAGATGTTACAACAAAGCTTTCGAATACATTGCGCAATGATTTTTTTTACTACTCTGCCAAAAACTCGATAATTCTTTGAAAGTGATTGCGATCGGCGGGTCTCTGGATACCGTTTGGGTAGGCGACCTGCTTCTTCGTTCGTTGCTTATACTCCAATCCCCCCACCAAACAGCACCCTCCATCATTCACTCCACCTTCACGTGACCTCCCGTTCGATATCCAAATGGGCGGCCACGACAGCGGTGCGGGGTCGTCGTCGCCGTTCCGGATCGGCGAGAGCGTCGAGCTCTGGCGCGTGATCGCGCATCTGAGCTCGCTCGTGGTCTTCATCGTGCTCTTTGAGCGGCTTTTGCACTTCCTGCACCACAAGATGAGCGAGTCGGCGGCGTACCGCGAAATGGCGACCAAGGTGTTTGGAGGTACTACGTTCACAGCAATTGGCTCTTGGCACTCCTATTGAACTGTTAACAAGCTGACTTACGACTACTACTGCCACAGAGTTCATGATCCTCGGCTTCATCGGTCTGTTCATCAAGCTGATGAAGGAGATTGCCGGCCTGGACCCGTACAGCCAGGAGATGATCGCGTTCCAGGCCGCCGACCTGGTGATCTTGGTGCTCGCCATGGCGCTCGTACTGCAGGCGCTCTGCGTGTTCGTCGCACTGCACAAGAAGAACCTGCTCGCGAGAAAGCCGAACTCATCTCGTCCAGCGATCTCTGTGCAGCAGCGGAGCGCTTCAGTGCCGCCGCCCATCCGAGCCGTCGGGCCACTTGGTTCATCGCTCAGTTCTTCAACGGCATCGAGCTCAAGATCAAGACGCGCGGTGCACGCAGCAACAGAGCAACGGGTTTCGTCCTCTACCAGTGTGGCGACATCAAGCGCAGCCACGTGAGCGCGGCCGTGGTGGCGACCACGCTGCCGCTCTTCCTCAACCTCTTTGTCCTGCAGCCGCACATCCTGCACAGCTTCATCCTGATGTCCAGCGTCGTGAAGGTGGACCACTCGGCGATGACCACGGTGATCGACCACTTCATCGAGGCGCTGCGGCTGCGCTCCGAGTTCGTGGCGATGATCACAAAGAACCTGCACCACACGAAGCGAAGTGTCGGCGATCTGGTGCTCGAGTTTGCGAAAATCGACGACCTTCAGTCGGGGTTTGTCGACATTGACGCCGCGAGAGCCGTGCTCCGCGAGTTCGGCGTGCAGGTCTCGTACTTCCAATTCAGCAGCGTCGCGAAGTTGCTCTTCTCACTGAAAGACACGCAGCTGCCGTACGCGGAGCTGGAGCAGTTGCTGCTTAGCGATTCCACCTCCGAGCTAGTGGGAGCCAGCGCATTGTCGTAGATCTACCGTTGGAAAGGTAGGTTACTACTCTGAATAATATCTTGACCTTGCTGCATCATCAACCTCCACCAAGCTCATGCACGAAAGCGTACACAGAGACGACTTAGCCGTACTCAGAGCTGAGTTGGCTCGGTGAATGCCGAGCTTAGGTACTACTTAACCAATATTTCTTGGAGGCGATACTGGGGGTAAGCCACTGAAGCCCCTGAATCGAGTCAATCAACATCGGCACTCCTTGTTGATTGAGGAGCAAATTTTCAAACGTGGACTTTAGTCCTCGTTGAGCACTGCTTCTTCGACCCAGGGTGGTCTTTTGAATCCCCAACTTGCTTGATACAGCTACCCCCTTATCCAGTGAGTTGTCCTTGAAAAGGATGTCAATCAACTTTGTTTTCAACTTGAAACACGAAAGTCGAAAAGTAACATGCTTATCGCTCATGAACCCAGTGGCATTCACAATGTGTGTGTACCCCCAGCTGTGGACTCTCACATGGAGTAAACAACCTTACAAGGGGTCCACCATGTCCAACCGACACTTGCTTGGCATCCGAGGTCCAACAACGGCACTTCGCCTACAGAGGCGCCAACCCAGTGGTCCAGTGATGATGGTGCTTCTTAGGGCTCCTAACTAATATGATAAATTCTACAATATTTGTCAAACAACGCAAACAAATCTAACAAATCCACAGTCAGATTTGAATCAAACAAATCTGAGGGTGGATTTGAACCATTTGTATTCTAAAATGGTTGCAAGTACCGTCGGTGTGGGCATTCTCTGTATAGAATTCAGGAAATGATGGTATAAACGATGGGAAATACATGCATACAAAACAAAAAGAAACGCTCATACAGTAAAACCTTCCCACTGTTGTGACAAAGTTGTTGCCCATTTCATTAGGGTAAATTCCAAATGGTGATTCAGGATGTCATGTTCCTGCAAAAGGTGACTCAACATGTTTTAAGCACTAGACTTGCAGCCAAAATACAAGTGACTAATGACAGAGTCTGAGGTGCGGAAATAGTAATCGCTTTTCGGTGGAAATACCAACGCTGTTGAAGCTGTGGCAGAGTGCCCGTCTTAAAACCGGGAGGTCGGTGGTTCGATCCCATCCAACAGCAGAAGTCAAGTTTGGTTCTTCATTTACGCACAACCTAGGACTGCGAAACCGACCGTGCCGTGTGAAGTGTGAGTCAGGCTGGCCGCCAGTACGCTGAGTCCAATTGGCAGGACCTCCTTCCGGAACAAATTCGATATCAATGATGTCCCAAATCTAAAACCACAGCTGGCCTTGGCGTGCAGAGGTTAGTCACATCACAATCCTTTTGCGTCAATATACATGCGTTGTATCCAGTGGCTCTATGGCTGATGTTACTTGTGTCTGCAAGTCGCTTTGTTGTGACCACCTCTCTTTCCACACTGTCTGCACTGGTATTCGGCTTTCACTCAACCCTCTCCTCTTGACCTGAACCTGCGTTTCTTGGGCCTTCCAGCCTGCGCAATGAGTGGAGAAGGAAGAAGCCTCTCGTCCCTAACAAGTGTTTCTTCAATGGGCAGATGTACCGACCTGATGTGCTCTTTGTGTAGCACTTGCTGAATAGTGATATCGCTCGACCGAGCTTGTCGCAAGCTTGCAAAGCAGCAAGCAAATGCGCGCAAGGAACACCTAATTGCGTCCACTTCGGGCAGGAGCAGCTGGAAGTCGACACGTTCACTTCCAGGTTGGTTTCGAGTGCGGAGGTTTGGTGTGATACGTAGCAGACGTCGGCAGTCGAAAACGAGACCAGGTAGGTTGGAATTTGCTTCAACCCCTGCTGTAGCTTTGCTTCAGCTCTCGGGCCGATGCGCGGTTGCTTTCCTTCCACTGCTTCGATTGCGGTTGTAGCACTCGCCCATCAGGATTTGCTATACGTACGAAAGTACTCGTACGGAAGGAGCTTGCGCGGCTTGAACCTCAGTGAGCGTGCTTGTTCGCTTTCTACGAAGTTGGTCGTCCGCCAGCAGTAAAGCGGTGAGGTCTTGCAGCGTGGGTGCAGCGCCAATTGGTTTGGGTCCAATGCCTTGGGATACTCTGCCGCGCTGGAATTCACATCCTCGGGTTGACTCATGTAAGATTCACACGCTGATTTCGTTCTCGATGCTTGGGCTCCCCACACAAACGACTCGTGAGCAACTTGCAACCTTGTCGCCTTGTCCGCCTGCATATTTCCTGATGCGTGATAACGAGTAACATCTCAGAAAAAGCCAGACAGCAAAATCTACCCAAGGTCGTTGGTTCGCGCCTATAAAGTGTCGCGCGCAGAAGTGGACACGAACGTTCAGTGCCACGGCAGCTACTACAATCCCAGCGTAATCACTTAAAACTGGAATGCTGGAGACCAGGAAACCTCTGGCGAGAAGAATCCCAAAGAACCACTAGTAATTCTCCGTGTTCTCCACCGGAACGAGCGCGACAGCGGTAACCATGCTCTCCATATTGCCGTTGCGCGCAACGAGCACCAGCTGGACCACGTTGAAATTCCGGTGCTTCATGTGCTCCGCGTATACACCGAAATTTGCCGCCCATTCTGGAACAGCTGAGCGTCCACTGCTGTGATAGCTTTCTCAAACCTCCCTGCCGAATCTGGATGAAGCTAAGTGTAGATGTTAAAGTTGAGTCTCGAAAGCTCGTTCAGGAAGCATGGCAGCAGTTGAATGGAATCGCTTTCTTCAGAGAACATGTCGGCCTTGATTTGCTCGTTTGCATGGCCAACCAATGGCGGGTTTCATTGAAGCCCTTCCTGTAGCTTGAGCAGGTCGGACAAGGTTCCCACGGGTGTAGCGTTGTTAGCTGCGACCGCATGACTGTATTGGCTGCAATCTGGCGCTGAGTGAGTTTTGGTACACCGGTGCAGTTGACGTACTCAATGCTGCAGGTTGCTACGTGCCAAGATGACTCCTTTTGTTTGTGTACGCGAAGTGTTAACAAACCAAGAACACGATGAGTCTGCACAACCATACTTCCTGAAGGTACCTGTAAGAGGGGCGCTGTTCACAACAGTCCCTCAAACACGGCTTGCACGCTTGTGCCTAGAGGAAGCGTTCCCGACTTGGAGGGAAGGAGGAAGACTTGGGAGCTTGG
>JAADVK010000531.1:0-22635 GCA_023334975.1 Globisporangium sylvaticum | reverse complement strand
GGTGCGCTGGCTGGTACACTGCAGCTTGGTCTATGCTCGAGTACGCATTATGCATACCGGTGTGGTGGCGCGATTTGTGGTATGTTGATGTGGTTGTGTGGTGTGTTGGTGTGCGTGTGTTGTTGTTGTTGTTGTTGTGTTTGTTTGTGTATGTTTGTGGTTGTTTGTCGTGTGTAGCGCCTGTCTAGCTCAGTTGGTAGAGCGCAAGACTGCTCTACGCTGCATCATTCGCTGGCTCTGTCTTTTACAATAGAAATTGATTCTGCTTTTGGCTGAACAAAAATTAGCTTCTGTTTTTGAATTTGATCACACTAATATTTTGAATATGTATTTTACCAAATGGTTGTGACAGACTTTTATTGTGGTAGGAAAATCGACACATTGGTGTCTCACTCAACACAGATTTTAAAGTGTCTGCAGATGACCATTTATTGTACAAAAAGGCCGTTTTACCTTCGGTCTCGACTGAGGAAGGTATTCTGGCGGGTTGCAGGTTTGATTCGATTAGCCAAAATATGCAGATCATAAAGGCAGAAGGTTTGGTTGGCTATATTGGTATAACACTATTTTCATTTTTGATCGGACAAAAAGAAAATGCAGGTTTTGGCTTGCCCTCACGGTTAGATGGTTGAAGGTTTGCTTTGATTGGGCGTTGAGAAATACCTGTACCCTGCGAATCGAGAGAACCACCAATGCATTTGCAGAGATATCAAATACTTAATTTAAGTTTGATAGAACCCTGAGCCTCTCCTGTACGTTTTGATCTGCTGCACTCATAATGTGTGTACCACGTAAATCAAGGAGCCGTTGATCCTGCTCTTGTAGAGAGAGATTCACCCTCATCGTTGTCAGCGAGCTTTTTGCGGGAGAGAGAACAAAAAAGGGTTCAGTTGCTGTTCTTGTAGAGAGAGATGCCGACTCCACAAAAGAGTGACCAAGGCGACCCATCGTTCTGTACTTTTTCAGTCAGTTCTCTCTGTTGAATGCGGAAATGCGCTAAATGCGCCTCGTCCAAAGCGCCAAGAGCTACGCACGCAGCACTCCAGAGAGAGACTTACCAGAGCAGACCAGGCAGAGAACGTGACGCGCCTGGCCGGTTTGCTGCTACGCGTACCCACCCAGCCAACGACGCACCCAGGCGGAACTTGGCGCTACGCAGGAGCGCCGTGGGACGTGACGCGCCAGTTGGAAGAAACGAGAAAGAACAACGAGCGACGGAAAGAGACGACGCGCTGATGGTGTCGCCGCCTTCCGGGGAGCCCACAACGGAGCAGCAGTCCGCATCCAGCGGTGCATCGCTGTCGTCGTCGCATGCGCGATCGACCAATCGACTGGCAAGCAGTGCGTTTGGCGCCATAGCAGCTCAGGTACCGTGCATGCATTTTGGTGTATGTGTGTATGTGTGCATGTGTTGACGTGGTGTGAGCATGTGGGAAGTGCGTGTGTGAGTGCTATTCGGCTGGTTTAACAGCATGATGGACTGAGATGGTCGCTCCTGGTAGTCAAGTCCGCGGCGAATCGAATAGTCGATGCGACGTCGTTTCGACGCGATCTGCTGCTTTTGCCGTGTCGGCGTCTTTCCAATCTCCTTCTCGAAGCTGCATTTACATGTGTGTGCATGGGCACGCTGGTTAGAGCGGCGGTTGTCTATTGCACCGTCGCTCTCGGTTGTATGAGAGAATGAATGGATGGCGATCGGACTGCGCTGAGCAGGCGCGACCCTCTGTGGACTACGTTTGATCCTTCTTCTGAATTGCCATTTAAAGAGGCTTGTGTGTCCTATATACGATACGTGTGGCTGACTGGTTGGCTCTTAGTTTGACTGCGTGTGTCTATGTGTTGCTGCTGCGTGTAAATTGAGAAACGAACCACAGAGAAACCACTTTGCTGCTCTGCTCTGTGCGTGTTCATATCGCTGACGTCTTTATTGTGCTGTTTGCACTCTGATATCCGTCGCAGCCCCGGCAACTCCAACACCAACCGCAGCAGAACCAGAGTCACCCATTAATACACGACGAGAAGCCGAAACGGAGGAGCGTTGGCGGCGACGCGCCTCTCGCTCTTCGGCCTTGTAACGCCACGACGAACGATCCTCACGCTGTCGCTTCTCAGGAACAACAGCAAACAACAGCAGCAGCACCCCAGCGGCAGCCACTAACCCCAGCAGCAGCCGCCCTGCTTTCGTCTCAGTCGATTGGGCAGCAAGCGTATCATCAAGCTGTTCGCGCGAAGAGCAATTGCAGCAATACCACCGCACCGATTGACCGCAAGCCCGCGGGCAGAAACTCTGCTGCGATAGGCCTCGAGCAAGCTCCAGTTGGCGTCCAACCAGCAGTAGCTGTCATTGAAGTGCTGCCGCCACTACCGCTGCCACCACCGTCGCCGCATCTCCAGCAGCAGCAATCCTTCCAGTCTCATATTACTATGAGCATGAATCTGAACATCACCACGAGCAGCAGCATGAACAACAGTCGACCCGTGGTGAACATTTCGACCTCAAAGCCAGCGCTGGGCAGCAACGGACTCTCGCCATCGGACGTCATCGGCGCGCAGGTCGTGTACGATTCCGGTGGCCTTCTGCCCATGGGAGCACCGCAGCACTCACACTCGTCTGGCGGAGGTGGACGCAAGCGCAAGTCGAGCCATGCGAAGAAAAAAGAGAACAGCAAAGAGAAAGACAGCGTCGAGGCAGCAGCACCGTCTTCCTCCTCGTCGTCAGGGCCACCGTCTTCATCAAGTGGCAAGGCAAAGAGTCCGTTTGAAAAACTCAACACGCTCAAGATGCTGCTGGACTGCGGCCACTTGACCAACGACGAGTACCAAGAGCGCAAGAACCAGATCATTAACGAGATGACCGGTACGTCCACCGAGCGGAAGAAACCTTCGCCGCGCCGCGTCTTGCAGCCAATCATGAAAACCGTCGTGCCGCACAATCCACCAGATTTCAGTCGTTTGATGAAAGAGCGTGCAGAGAAATTGAGCTTTGACGTCGACACGCTGGAGTGGAACTCGACGTCGACACGGGTGAAGCTCGATCTCGTCCCGTTTGCGACGGGACAACTACGAAGTGCGTATTATTTACAGGTGAGCTTGTGCGCCTTGATCTGCTTGCGTGCGTGTGTGGATTTGTCTGACTGACACAAATGCACTGCTTCTATCGTTGCTGTCTGTAGGAGCTGGAAGAAGGTGCAACAGATGCAAATGTGACACGTCTGCTTGTTGCGAAATTCAGTATCCGCCACGCCGAGCCCAGCTCTTATTTAAGTGATGTCGAGATGCAAGCTGTCTGCGCGCATTACGCCGAGCTCTACAACGAGCACGAGCCGCCGCTGAAAGTGTATTATGCGCGGTCATGGCTGCTGAAACTGCGCGATCGAGGGGATTTGGTTTGCTCGGTTGAAGAATACCTGCCGGGGGCGTACGTCAAGTACAGCAACAACAACGGATACGTAGGCAAAGAAACGAGCTCGACCGAGGAGCGTGAGCGCAACACCCCGCAGGCGTTCTCGCATTTCACATTTGTCGCGTCCGACTATCGACTCATGATTGTCGACATCCAGGGCGTGAACGACAGCTACACGGATCCGCAGATCCACACTGCAGACGGACGAGGCTTTGGCGCGGGGAACCTGGGCACCTTTGGCATGGAGAAGTTTCTCGAATCGCATCGGTGCAACGAAGTCTGCAAGTGGCTCGGGCTGCGAAGTATCAACGAGCGCTACAAATTCGGCGGCACAGCGGCGCCGCTGTACGAGATGCCGTTTGGAAGCGCGATCAAGAAGTCCACGAACCGAATCACGGAGGAGCGGAATACTTTTTCCACGTCGGTCACGGTCTCGGAAGCGTTCGGCAGCGAGGCACTGAAAGGCACACGCGACGAACTCTCATCGACGTCCGAGTCAACGATCGCGACGGGCTCGTCTTCGATGTTGTACCTGCAGCAGCAGCAGTTGTTTGCTCAGACGTCCAACTCGTCAATGGGCTCGCGCTTTGAAGGCAATAGTGGTGGAATTGGTGGTCCCGGCGCGATGTTGTTGATGTCGTCGGCGAACAACAGCAGCAGAGGCATGGGTCTGCCCATGAAGTCGATCGACTTGGATGAACACGGTCCGGTAGCGTGGTGGCAGGCGATCAGGCGGCTGATGTGCTGCTGCTACTCCGTCTAAGGTATTGTCGAGTCCCCAGAAGGAGAAGGATCACAAATGGTGCGTAATATGTTATTGTCATTTACATGGAAAGAAGAAAAACCAAGTCAGCTTCCTGAGCAATCGAGAGAGAGAGAAAGAGAACTCAAACTCAAGACCAAGAGCTCTATACCGTAACACAAGGGTCAAGAAAAATGCCAAAATGCCAAAGCCCACACTCGTGTTCAAAGGTGCTGTCTGCTGTGAAAGAGAGTCATGCAACTACAAGGAAGCGCTCCACCATCGGAGGAGCACAAGACGAACCAAGAGCTTTGAGTGAGGCGTCGTATCCCCTCTCTCACTAAGAATAGCAAGCTACTGGGTATTTGCAGCTCACGAACTCGCGACGAGAAGCACATTGAAAGCGCGAATTGGTCGAATCTGCGCTGGCGAGTTGGTGAAGCGACGTGGTTGGTTGATCAATCAATTGCTCAAGAGCTCATCGTAGCTCTAAGCGGTCACAACGATGGACAATGCCGACGATCCGATTCAAAGAAGCAGCGATGCAGCGAGCGAGGGAGACCGAGGTCCTACAGACGACCAAGTGGTGGCGCAAGGACCACCGCAGATCACGAACGCGATCCTCTCACAGGCGTTTTTAAACGCCATCGGCCAAATGGACACGAAGCTCGCGTTCGACATGATGCTGCTGAGCGAGCAGATGAATACGCTGTGAGTACATGATTCCGTGTCAATTTTGAAGGACTGTTGCTGGTTTTGAGCGGATTGATCTAATTGTGCTGGTCCTTCTTCACGTAGCGACTCGGAAAACAAATGCTTGAAAAAGAGAACCTCTTTCTCAAGGAGAAGCTCGCCAAGCAAACCCAGGAGTAGAACGAGATGTACCACTACTTCAACGGCAAGCTCGACCAGCATGTCGCGTTGATCGCGAGCTTGGAGAAGGAGGTCGCGTTTGCAAAGCAGGAGCATGATCAATTGGTTCACGACCACGAAGCGCACATGGAGAACGCGCAGAGCCAATTCCAAGCAGAGCTGACGCGAGCAAACGAAGAAATCGAGGTTCTGCGCCTTGAGTTGCGGCAGCTGCACGTGTTCTCGCAGCAAAAGCTCCAGATCGAGACCCAGATGGATGAGCTGGAGGCCACGCTCGCGAGCCGAACCAAGCAGTTTGAAGACGAGAAGCTCGAGCTCGAGCGCAAGAGCATCTTTGAGAAAGATCGCGTGAAGAAAGAGATGCTGCTGCGCATGAAATAAACGAAAGAAGAGCTCTTGCACCGCACCGACGACCAGCTCAACACGACGACGAAGCGCACGATGATGGAGAATGACCACTTCATGGAAGAGCTCTCGTTCCAGAGCAAAGAGACTGAGAAGCTGCTCACAAGGTACCACCAGCTAGAGGACGAAGTCAAGGGGCTGCGTGTCAAGACGAAGATGCTCGAGGAGAATGAAGCCGTGATGGCGAAGAAGAACTACTATTACCAGAAAATCCTCCAGAAGCTGCAAAAGAACGAGGAGAAATCCGCTCTCGACACACTGATCAAGGATGAAGACGCGCTTCTGCTGCAGCAAACAGCAGGAATGGAAGATGCCGACAAGAAGAAGAGTACCTCGGACGAAATCAGGAGCTTGAAAACAACATCGACGAGCTGGATACTGCGTTGAAGAACGCGAACGACTGGATTTACGTGTTCCAGCAGGAGAAGCAGTACATTGTTCCGCAGCAGGACGAGATCATCCAGTTTCTCTGTCGAGCGATCCACGATGCAGCAGTTGAGATGGCTCGAAGTGGAGGAGGAGGACAGCAGCAGCAATCAGGGACCAGCAAAACTGGTGGCACCAGTGATCAACAAATCACCAAACTCGCAAAGGAGACCACGAAAATGGACGATTTTGTCGCTTTGGTCCCTCCTTTAGTAGCGCTGGACGAGCTCTCGCCCGAAGAGAACCGCTTTGTGATGATGTTCCTCCTTGAAAAGATGAAGATCTACCAGCAACAGATATCATTGCTGTTCCAGAACAACAGGCAGGTATCACCGTTCGGAGCACCAGGTGGGAAGCATCGAGACTTGATCTCCAAGCAGCTTGGTGTGGAACTACCGCCGATCGGGAACTCGTCTTCTGCGCAGATACCGCCAGGAGGGCAAATGGGAAATGGCGGCGGCAACAGTAATCCCATGTCGCCATTGAAGCAAAAGAGACGTATGTTTGCCCACGTGGCATCGTCAGTCGCTGCAGCGATGGAAGGAGGCGACTCGGCTGCTACGAATCAGAGTAATCCTGACTCACCCTTGCAGAGCAGGAAACCAGGAGCACCAGCAACAACAGCAGCTGGTTATCATTCTCTACCGAGCAACAGTCTTCTCGCGATGGCCACGAACCAGTTCAACTTCCTGTCCACAGCATCAGTTTCCACTGGCAAAAGTCCATTGAAAAGCCAATCGCAGCACCAGTCAGGTCCGAACACGAAGAACAGCAACGGCCAAGCGCGAGGCGTTCCCAATGGATCGCCAGTGGAACATGGAGGGGTGCGAAAGGTGCAGCCGCCAGGGAACGCCTCGATCTTCGCAAAGAAAGCTCACGGGCGTTCTGGTTCTGGGTCTGGTGCCCTGACTGCATCCGCTGAGAGTATCTTGGACCCCACCGGACTCCTGCAAAGCCAGAGCATGTTGACAGCGTGGTCAAACTCGTCCATCCCGACGCTCGCCGATGTAGAAGCCGCAATACTGGAGTAACAGTGTGTGTGTGAGAGAGAAAGAGAGCACACCTCTTGTATATAAACCTCCCACATATTTATTGAAATCGCACCACACCTTTAGCCAAGAACCTGCTCGAGTGATGCGCTGCTCTCAGCCGTTCAGACATGTTCTTTGTTTCTATTCCTCGTCTTCATCAGCGTCGTGCTCGTTAATCGCGCCAATCTGGACGAGCTTACGTGCGAGCTACAATGTTAACAAACACAGAGACACACACATGAACATGTTAAGTGATCCTTCTCACAGCAATGCAGCATCTGGATGATGGCACGTTTGCAATTTCAAAAATTTGCGTACCGCGATGGTCGGGAACGTGTCGCTGGACGTCAAGTGGCCGCGCGAGCCGAACGTGGCTTGCTCTTCTTCGTCGTCGTCGGCAGTGAGGCCGTCAAAGCCCACGACGCGCGACGGGAACGCGACGCCGTCTTTAAAGCACACGACGGTCGGCAGCACGCGGATCACGAGCTTCTCCACGAAGAACGGCGCTTTCTCGGCGTTCATCTTGAGAAACTTGCACTCAATGTGGGTCCTTGCGAGACGACTCAAGTGCTACACACACGTTGCAGCAGATTCAACACAACAGTACAGTGTTAATATAAGCAGTACTCTAAAGACACCGCCACCAGATAAAGCAATCCCTCACCATGTCCATGATCTTGCAGCGTTCAAAGTCGTTGTGGTAGAAATGCACGGCGACGAGCGGACTGGACGTCACTTCCTTGAGGAACTCGTCCTGCGAGATCTCACGGTACTCGCCGTGGCCCTTTGCCAGCAGCTTCTGCTTCTCCTCGTACGCGTGCTTCAGCTGGCTCATGCGCGCCTGGCGCAGTCTACACATTCCCCATATAATCGTAACACCACATGTCAATGTCCTCATTCCTTATAACGCCAAGACAAAGCTGCTTTACGTTACCGCTCGAGCTCTGGATCGTTGTCCAACTCCTCAAGTAACGCGTCGTCGTCACTATCGTCTTCGTCGTCATTGTTGTCGTCATCTTTGTCTTCTTCGTCGTCGTCTTCTGCGCGCTTGACTCGCACGTACGTAGCGTCTTTGTGCAGCGCTGCGGCGATCGCCGCCTCCTGCGACCGGATCGCGCGCTGCACCATGACCTTCTCCTTCTTCTCCTGCTGCGCGCGCTGCACGCTCTTGGCGCTCTCGGCACGCTCGTTCTTGATCTTGAGCTCCTCCATCGCGCCCTGCATGCGGTCCGACGCCTCGAGGTGCGCGCCCTGGTCAAAGAGCCCCGACGTGTTCACCATGGAGAACTTTGCCGCCATTTTGGAAAATACTGTTGATGGTCTTGCAGAGGGTGTAGCGCAGTCAATACTGGGAGTCAATAGACGCGGTTAGTACGGATCGATAGCGCTCTTGCTGGCGGGTAACGTGTTGCGCAGTGATGAAGCTACAGATGCCGATGAACAGAGAGCAGAGGCGGCGAAATGGCCACGTACAAGGAAGTTGCTGTCTGTTTGATGGCGACGATGGCTCAATTCCGATTGACCAAATTGCCACCCAAGCAGTCGCGCCACAGTCTTTCTTTCCGAGGTTTATGATCAGTGGCTATTGCCTATAAACAGAGCGATGGCTGGTTACGTTACGCGCCTAATTCAAAAGCTTGCCTAAAAGAGACATTGTCTAGGGTTTTGTCACTAGAATTTTGAATCGGATTTGATGTGCTGGGATAGTGTGGTACACATTATACAATGATGTGAGCCGCATTTCCAACTTGAACCAGAAACCAGATCCCCTATTTGCATATGCAAATTGAATGAGGAGCTTTATGTGATGGAGGCTTATGTAGCCCCCCTTCCCTCTTACATTTACATGGAGATCACGCGCAGCGCCGTCCCAACGAACACCATGAGCGTGGCGACGCCCAGGATCTGCAGGTTGCGCTTGCCCTGGATCTCCTTGAAGTAGCATGCCGACCAGAGCATCGACACCATGGCGGGGCCGATCGAGGACACCGGGTACGCCTGGTCAAAGCCCAGCTGACCCGCCGAGTAGAGCTGTCCGCCCAGACCGATCGCCCAGAGCACGCCGCACATGTACGCCGGCCGCATGACGCTCCGCGGCATCGAGCGCTTGAGGAAGAAGCGGTGCAGCGCCGAGTAGAGCAGGAACGCCAGCGTGCTCGTCAAGTAGATGCCGAGGCACTGCGAGAACACAAAGTTGAGCGGGTTGCACGTCGCGATGATCACTGCGTCTTCCTTACTGGCGTTGTTGAGTGAGGCGTTGCTGTTGCTGTCCGCCGGCACGGATGACGATGCTGCCGTGGATGGTCGACAGGTCTGCTGCCAGTTGACGTACGGGACCAGACAGCAGCTCAAGAATGCACCGACGAGCAGCGCGATCACAGTGCCGATGAGTTTGCGCTGCTTCTCCGCAGCTTCGTTGGCGAGCGCGACGTGTTCGCTCACGACTGCGGGTGGCATCGTGAACGGGCCATAGTTCGGCAGCTCGGGGTGCATGAGCGCGTCCTGCAGCGACTCGTCAGCGCCTGATGGCCGGTGGTGCGAATGGGTCACCTTTGGGAGCGTCGCCTTGTAGCCCCCACTCTCGCTTGCTCCCGCGCTGTTGCTATTGCTGCGCAATGGCGAGTACTCGTCGGGGGTGTCCAGCAAAGACCTGGGCAGGCGCATATCTCCAGTCGCGAGCGTCGGCTTGATCATACCGTAGACGCCAATGGACGCGAGCATGCACAGGATGCCAAGCTCGCTGAGTAGCGGCGAGCTCGGGATCGTCGGCTCGACGCCAAAGAGCCCGTAGCGCGAGATGACGTAGCCCATGGCGATGTTGGTGGCGTTCCAGAGCATGAAACCCACGCCGAGCCCCAAGTTGTTGACGACGGTCGGGATGAGCAAGTTGGCAATCGCGAAGAGCGAGCCACCGAGGATACCCTGCGGAAACGTGTAGAGCCCTTCTTCCGCATACTGGGACCAATTGTTGCTCACGAGCCCCCAGAGCAAGCCGACCAGGAGGATCCCCGAGCACTACATGGTACACAACCACAAACACAATGCATCACGTGAGCAATATGATCGTTATGCAGCCAATGCGCACATTCGGAAAACACTAACGCACCATGAACCACTGGAAGATGATGCCGTCTGCACATGCAAAGAGACACAGAGAGCACATACTTAGCGTTCTTCATTCGACAGCGATAGCATTAGCAGAAAACGACAATAGGGACAGTCATACGAACACACCGTAGGTTGGATACTTCTTGGCCGGCACGTAGCACGTGCCGAAGAAGAACACGGCGACGAACGCGCCAGCGTAGCCGAGCACCAGGTCGCCCATATCTTTCGTATCACTCTGCCTGGGCTTGATTGTCGTGGTGGGTCGGCGGCGATTTCAACACTGAGGTGGGCCTTGTTGGCTCGCTCCTTGTTTCCAAAATGCTCCGGTGGACGAACCTGCTGCGTGGCGTGTTGGAGTGTGTGATGGCAAGTGATGGGTTCACTGTGATGGACGCGCTTCGAAAGAACGGCACGTACCCCGCTTGAAAGTTTGGCAGCAGCTGACGCAGCCCCTTCTTCTCCAAGCACCAAATTTGCCCAATGGGATCTTACAGGGTTTCACCCGGTCTCACAAGTTACACGCCTCAACAACGTCATGCGCGACATGGCTAAAATGACATAACCACCTCGCCACCACAGCCAGTCACGTGCAAATCCTGGTCGGTCATGCATGGCTCCACACATCATGGACTGTACCAGTAAGTGAGAAAGGACGCGGCGCATGTGCACTATATCGACCAGCAGGCAGACAGATTCATCAGGCGCCAAGAAACAATGGACACTAGAGCTACAAGACTCGTGTGCGTTCATACAAACAATGTATAGTTGAGCACCTGGTCCAAAACCCTCGGGAGCTCCTTTTGCTTCGCTACGTACTCTTCTTGCTTTCTGTTTACATCGCGGCGTAGTCGGTGGTCACCCCAGCGTCGTCGCCCAGGTCGGCAAACATGTCCACTTCGCGCTGCTTGGCCTTCATCTTCTGGAACACCACGGCCGCGACGACCGCCACGAGCGCCAAGCACCCCACCACGATCCCTGCGATCGCGCCGCCCGACAGAGTTGCGCTTGTCGGTGGACGCGGTCTGAGCAGCTCCGCCGCCGGTGGTCGTGCCGCCAGTTGTTCCAGTCGTGTCGATACCGACAGACACCGTTGTTCCGGATGTAGTGGCGGTGGTGGAGGCGGCGCCTGACGTAGTGGCTCCAGCGGTCGTGCCTGATGTTCTTGACGTACCGGACGTAACTGAGGTGCCCGATGTGCCAGTCGCTCCAGATGTGGAGGTCGTAGTTGACGCTGGAGTCACTGCTGGTGCTGGCACTGATGCTACTGGAGTCACCGAAGGCTCCGTCACCTCCGCGCCAGCAGCCAAGCTACTAGATCCCGAACCAGAGTGTGAGCCCGCGGTTACTTCGCTGAAGCCTGAACTTGACGCGCTTGAGCCTGCGGCTATGTCACTTGTAGTCGAGTCTGCAGTCGCGTCACTGGAACTCGAGCCCGACGAGGTCGAGCCTGCGGTTGTTCCACTGGAGTTTGAACCTGAAGCAGTCGACCCTGCGTCGTTATGCAGCGAACCCGACGCAGATGTTGCGCTTGATTGCGAGCCGTGGCTGGCGGAGGCAGGATCCGAGTCATCAAAGTCGTGTGACGTATCGGAACCCGATGCTGATGCCGAGTCCGACCCAGGAATCGTATCGACAAACTCGAAAGAGCCGTCGCTGTCGTCGTCTTCTCCGCTGCCATCGCTGCTGCTTTCGCCCTCGTCATCATTCTCGTCCTCACCGCTGCCGTCCTCTCCGCCAGCGCTTTCGGCGTTGTCTTCGAGAGTCTGGAAGCTGATCCTAGAGCTGGACGCCTGCAGCATCGTCGATGGCGAGTTAATAGCGCTGCTCAGCTGTGAGGATGACGTCGAGTCCTGCATTATAACTGCGATCGCTGCAAAGAGCAGAAACTTGGACACATTGGCGCGCCGTATCTTCACCATCTTGCATCTAGCACCGACTGCGAACGGGGAACGACGACAACGTGTACAGATATACAGGAAACACCACCGCACTCAGGCGATATTTCACGTACGGTTGATTGACTGTCTCTCGTGCGATCTCTCTCGCTCCTCCACTACGCTCTTGATTAAAAATGAGCACTGTATCTGGTTACCTGGCAAGTAGGCGAACTTGGGCAGCGCCGGCACCGACCACTCCTGAAAAGTCGCACTGTGGCCGCTGCATTCAGGAGCAAAGAGCCATTGGTTTCAACTTTGCTCTCGCTCTCTATCGCGCTTTTTGGGACTTCCGCTCGACAAGGTGGAGAGCGAAAGTGAGAGCGAGAGAGCCGATGGAAGAGCATTTGCTGAAATAGGAACGAGAGCGAGGCGTCGCGCAAAACGGACACAGCACAGCGCTCCTTCAGATCCATCGTGTCGCCTCAACCTCCAAGAGCCAGCCAGTCTTGTCCACGCTCGCGGGCACAAAAGGGCAAGACTCCAGGGCCTGGCGTCAAAGGCTAAGCAAAGCTGAATAGGCTCATTCCAACAGAGACTACGAGCGGACAAATGTCATCGATCACAAGACGCAGCAGCAAGAACTCGTAAAAAGTATCTTACTGGTTTGAGTTCTGCAGCTTTTGAAGCCATCATCCAATGGAACCAGGTCCATGAGGCTCTTATAAAGGTGAATCACGGTGCTGATCATTAAGTTCGCGTCAGTCTATCCACCACCCTTAAAATCCAAACACCCCAAACCTCTTTCGATTTGGTTTCCTCTAAAGTACGAAGGACCACCCAGCCACCCCAGTAATCTCGTCAAAGTACGAGTTGCCTTTTTTAGAGCAGCAAACTTGCCATCAAAAGGCAATATCAACAGAGATGACGATGAGCGTCTATCGCGAGGCGTAGCGCGATTGGAGTAGCATCAGCAGTGCCCATGGGTATGTGAATGCGTGTGTGCGGTCGACTTGAGTGACGCGGCGTGTGTCTGCTGAGTGACTCTGGCACACTCGTGAAGTCCCCATCCAAGACGCCGCTCCTCAGATGATGGTCACCAGTAGCGTCAGCAAGCGCCGTGTGATCCCGCTCTCAGTGGAGACGAACGAGCCCTGGAGCGCGCTTAATGCTGGTGGGAAACACGCTGGGGATGAGAGTGCGACTGCCGCGATGTCGGGCGGCTTTGCGCGCTATGGAGGTCGTGCACCGCCGCCGCCCAAAGAGTCCGCTGCACAACGCGCGGCGCGCTGCTGCGAGTGAAGCTCAAGCTCCGTCACGCGGTGGCGCCGGCAAGATGCTTCTTTTGCGGCAGATGAACGTGACGAGCAGCGCTGGTTATCAGACAACGCAGACAGGTGGAGCTCCGCATGAGCCGACACGTCCAGGCCAGTTGCCACCACTTGCACAGCCACAAGCGCCAGCGCCTGTCGCAGTAGTAGCCACACCAGTACCCGAGCTCTCTGCTGCGCAAATCCACAAGGAGAGAAAGCTCGCAGAGTCGAAGCGAAGGCGGGAAGTGCTGCAGATGACGCAGGAAGATTATACAGGCAAGCTCGAGGGTCAAGAGCGACTCGCACGACAGGAAGAACGCGCGCAGATGGCGGAAGAAGAGCTGCGCATGGCGCGCATCGTCCAGGCTGAGAAAGCGCATCTGCGAGCCCTGCAGCTCCAGCAGCAGCGCGAAGAAGAGGCGCACGTTCGAGATATGTACCTCACGAAGCTCCGGCTGGATCGCGAAGAGAAAGAGCGCATTGCCAAAGAGAAAGAGATCGCGAGGAAGCAGGCGCTGGAGGAAAAGATGAAGGCTCTCAAGGAAGCTGCAGATGCCAAAGCTAGAGAGGAGTACGCTGCAAGACAACGGCAGATCGAAGAAGTGGCGCTCATCGAGCGTGAGCAGCGAATCAGCGAGATGGAGATTGCGCGACTCGCAGTTGAAGACGAGCTCGCTGGCGCAATGCGGCAAGAGTATCTCGCAGAAGTGGGACGCAAGCAGCAGATCGCAGCGGAGGAAGCGCAGTGGAAGCAGTATGAAGCTGCGGAGGCGCAGAAGCAGTTGGAAGCGACGCTGAAGCGCCGAGCAGCCCAGGCGGAGCAGTACGAGCAGGACAAGCAGCGGAGAATAGAGATCCATCGGCTTCAGAAAGAGCGAGCGAGGCTCGCAGAGAAGAAGCAAAAGCAGGCATACGAGGAGCCTGTGAACGAAGTGCACCAGGTTGAGCGTGGTGGTTCGCAAAAGTCATTGCTGGACAACATTACCGTTTCGGGTGCTCACGAAGAAGGGAAGAGCAACGAGGATGCATCGACAACCAGTGGTGATCTACCCAGGAGCGAAGCAACGCCGGTAGATAGCGTTGACTCGAGTCGTAACGAAGAAGAATCAAGCACGGAGAATGCTGCGAGAAGCAGTGGCGATGGATGCGGAATTGAACCAGTGGAGCCGGACGATGCAGGCACCGCAGCAACACCAGAGGACGCGAATAGAGCAAAAGGCCGCAACGACGACGAAGTGGCAAGGCCGGATCTCTCGGCAACAGAATCATGTGAAGACATTAACGAGCGAATGGACGCAAGCGAGTGTCAGCGAGAGTCACAAGCTGCCGAAACGGCTCAGAACGAAATTCCAGAGCCTGCTGTGCCGGGTCCTGAGAAAATTGCCATTTCAACTCCGCAAGATGAAGCAGATGAAGAACCCCTCCCTCGTGAACACTCACTCGCGAAAGAAGGACCGAATGCTGGTGTTGAATTGTGCGAGCCTGTCGGAGAAGATCAAGATGAAGAGAACAGTGAAACCCAGGAGAATTTATATGATGCTCCTGCGATGAAATCGGCAGAACCTGAAGCTTTCCGTGGGGACAAAGAAGATGAGTCATTGCTCAACGACGGCAAAGGCAGTTCAAGTGGCGATGGCAATTCGCTACAACGTGCGGAGAACGAAAACGAGTGCCCTGCTCCTGACCATGTTGAAGCTAGTACAACATCTGACAACCACGATGGCGAAGCACCAAGCACTCTATCAGACCAGCAACATCCGCGACTCTTGTCAATTGGTGAAGCTCGAGCATGCGGTCTCGACCCGTTCGCACAGGTTTTGCATGTCAAAGACGGCTCGCCTGCAATGGAAGCCACTCTGAAAGCTGGTGATCTGCTGATCGACTTTGGCGGAATTACGAGCAACACTCCAAACTGCTTGCTTCTGATGGCCGAAAAGGTGAAGAGCTTCGTGGATCAAGATATTGAGCTGCTGGTTTTACGGCCCGAGGACTCCACTTTGTCTACCGGAGACGATGAAGAAGGAGGCAGATTTACTCGAGAATCGCTCTCGCTTCGCCCGCGAAAGTGGAAAGGCAAAGGACTCCTTGGTTGCCAGCTGAACCCTTTCAAGTGGGTAGAAGAGTCTGAACGTGAACGTACTGGAGAATTGGTGTGTCACGATGCAGCAGCAAACGATGAGCATGCCCAAGATGGAGGGAGCGCAAACCTGTTGGTATTCTACAACGTCGCATCAGATTCAATCGCGGACCAGGTCGGAATCAAGAATGGCGACCTGTTCATGAAGTGTGGAGAATTGGAGTTCGCGAATGACCTCGGCGCCGTTGCTGAGTACTTTCAAGGTGTCAAAGCAGAGCAGATCTCGATTGAGCTTGAGATCCAGCGATGGATTCCTGAGGGGCAGCAATACCAGCAGTTAGTGCTTGTGTTGCCCGCATCAACCGGTGATCCGCTGGGCTGCTCGATGACAACGTTTGCTGAGTACTACAGCACCACTGAAGCCTCAGTAGTTGATACCGATGCCGTGGCGACTCTGTCGGCATGCATGGCCTGCTACTACACGACACTCGCGACAGCAGTCCACGCTGCGGCGTTAAATGGTCACGTGACATGCCTTGAAGCCCTCTATGAAGCTTCAATTCAAGAAGAGAATGCCGACACAGAAGACCAGAGGACAAACAGTAACAGTGTCCTCGATTGGCGAGACGGTGACGGTCGTTCGCCATTGTTCTACGCGTGCTATGCTCAACAGGTTGAGTCCGTGAAGTTTCTTCTTGCGCATATGGCGCACGATGAGGTGTTTGATCCCCAAACAGGCGGTGACTTGTATGGAGACTCACCGCTGCACGCTGCGACGCTGAGCGGATCTACCGAGATCCTGATCCTGCTACTTGAGAGCAAGTACATCGCCGTCGATGTGGTGAACGCCACGCAATTAGCATGCGCGCATGTTGCGCCGAACTTCGAAGTGCTGGAGCTGCTGGGCGAGCGATTCAGTGCCGATTTGCTCGCGGCAGACTCGGATGGACGAATGCCCTTGTCCCACGCGTGTCTTCGCAATGACCTCGAGAGCGTGGCGTATCTGTGCGAGAAACATCCTGACTTTGTCGACTACGCAGACGCGAGCGGGAATACGCCGTTGCATCTCTCTGCGTGGCTGGGACACCTCGATGTGATCAAGGTTTTAGTCAAGTACCTGCCAGCGATCGCAATGTACATGCCGAATCAAGATGGCTCGGATCCGTTGGAGATCGCGCAAGCGAGTGGCTATGAAGAGACTGCGCAGTTTCTCGAAGAGTGCATGGCTGCAAGCAACCAAGACGACGAAGAGTACGTGATGCCAACCTGAAGAGGTTCGAGAGCTACCAGCATGCGAGTTTTTATGAATGGGAACAAACGCAAAACATCACAAGGTTCGGCTCTAGAATCTTGACCAAGAAACAGAAAGGCAGCATCTCTCTCCAACAAATGGAGAAATGGTTTCGCCTTCTATTCTTGGTGTAGGAAAGAATGCGCGCGGCTCAAGTGTCTTGACTGCTGCATCGACCTTCGCTCGCAGCTGCTTCCAGTTGATGCTGCAATTGCCATTGCTTGATCGACAGCCATGGCCTCTCGTGGTGGTGGGTCACGAATCAAGCGGAGCGGGGGTGACCATTCCAGCAGCTACGGCTATGGCAATGGAGACAGAGCCAAGGAGAATGACTTTATGAAGTACATCTCGATCGACTTCTCGTCGCTCGAGTCCCGCTTTGAGCAGGTTTTCGAGAAACTCGAAGCGCTGGAGACGCGCATGGACCTATCACCAGGCTTTGCGAGCTTTAATGGCTCTTCTTCACAGGGTTTACCGAGTACAGTTGATGAGACTGGTCGTGTGAGCCATTCTAGCACGTCGGATCGAAGTGATGGAGGCGCACCGGAAGACATTTGCACATGCCAGAATGCTTGGCGACCACGTGAAGGCATCGAGCAGCTCTTTGTGATAAGCGCGCAAGCGGAAGCCAAAATGGCGGCGCAGGAAGCCGCGACCGCGAGTCATGTGGCAGGACTGACAGAACGAATCGAGAACGAGGAATCCCGGCTGCTTGCGACCCAGAAGAAGCACAATGCTTTCGCCGAAGAGGTCGATATAACCTTGAATAACGTTTGCGGGGGCTTGGTTTCCTGCCAGTCTACTTTGCAGGCGCACCAGGAAAGTCTGCACTCGCTGGACGCTGGCATCATGCGCCAGAGCGCCGAGTTGATGCGCATGAACGACCAGCTCATCCGAAGTGATGCCAAGTTGGGAGGAATTGACGGTCGCGTAGCTATTGGCGAGAAGAAGACCGCGACGATCGCCACCGTGATTCAGGAACATTACCAGGAGATGCAGCACCACGTGAGCCAGATCAACGCGTCGCTGGACCAGGCGTCGAGTGAGCGAGGCGCGATGAAGCGGGCGAGCGGAGACTTGGACTATTCGACCCAAGAGACGCAGCAGAAGGTTAATGAAGTGGGAAAGCTGGCGACGACCACTGATCTTGCGCTCACGCAGACAGCCGCCGAGATCCCGAAGCTGCATGTGCTGGTGACGACGAACTCGTCGAACGTCGCAAAGAACCGGCAGACGATCCGCGATCTGAACGCCATGATCGACGAAGAGAAGCTCTTTTCGCAGGGGCTGCAGAGCAGATTCGACAAAGAGATTGCGAACAGCGAGACTAGGTTTGCTGAGGTGGCAAAGAAAGACGAAGCCACACAGGAAGCCATTCAGGACGCAGCAAACACGCGCTCGAAGAAGCTATTCGATACAACAGCAACATGATCCACCAGCTCAACACGATGGTCGACAGCATCGCGATCACCGAGAGCTCGGAAGGGATGGAAGATAAGCTCTCGCGATTCGCGCTCGTAGTGGCTGAATATGGACTGAAGCTCGAGCATTTCGGGAAGAACGCGCCGTCGGTGTCAAACCTAAACGTTGTGAAGGAAGACGTGAAGGCAGAGCTCGCTGTGCTGCTGACCAAAGTGATCCGGTTCCTTGGGTCCGGCGTCTCGATCGACCAGAACAAGTACTTGCTTACAGCCAAGCGCCAGCAATACGCGGACCCGTCCACAGGCGTGATCATCATGGAGGTGCCCCCACAGCAAGTACTCGACAACTTTCGCCTCGCGGAGGCGTCAATCTTCTGCGCCAAGACGTGCATGGACATGGACCAGCTGCAACCGGTTTTGCTTACAAATAATCACGCGATCGAGTTCCGCGACAGCTTTGAACGCAAACTCAAGTTTGTGATCGAATTCGGACTCGCGAACCTGTTTCCGAACATGGGCAAACCGAAGAACCCACAGAGCAAGCGATCGGGAAACTTTGGCACGTGCATCGCGTGTGATCGCCCCATCGACGACGAACAGCTCGAGCAGAACGGACAGCGGCACGACGATTGCGGCGATCCAGCAGCAGCTTCACGACCTTCGTCTGGTATTCACCGCGATGTCCGTGGGTTTAGTGGTGGTCCAGAGCACGACGATTCGCGCGTGACTTCGTCAGCAAACTCGTTCTCGGGAGACCTGGTCGCAGAAGAGCACCGCCTTCGCCGCCAGCGGATTGTATCAAGCGCAGGATCGTCCGCGACTGCCAGTAGGATTGACACAAAGTCTGTGATTCGCGGTCGTTCTGGAAATTCGGGGCTTTGTCCAATGAGTAGCGCGGAGCCCGTCCACCACGCGCCGGGCTCTGCAGACTTTATCTACCGCGCAGGGTTCCGACTACCGAAACCTGCGTCCAGTAGTAGTAGCCAGCAACAGGGGAACACGCCATCCAAGAGTGCGAGCTCAGCGGCATTGCTGTTCTCAGGCGTGATTGCCAACGGACAAGCAGCGATGGATCCGAGTGACCCGGACGACCACAATGCCAGCTCTTCTTCCCTGATAGGCAACGGTTCAAGCCTGGAGAAAGTCGGACTGACCGGCAAGTGCCAAACCGTGGAGATCCCGAGCGCTATGGGGGGATTAGTCTCACCACACGCGACGACGCGTCCGCACACTGCGCCGTACCGGACAATGTCGTTGCCGAGGCTTGAGAGTCTTTCGAATGTGGCACAGGCAGCAGCATTAGGGGATGCCTAGAAGACTCGTTTGAAGAGTGGGTGGCAAGTGCCGTTCAAATACAGCTCATAGTCTATTCGATTGCCATTACGCCATCAATCACCCCTCAGGCTTCCTGTGTGCGAGAGTTGCTCTCTCTCTAAAGATCTAGATATTGCCAATAGGTTATGTACGACGCACTGCCATTCTACGCGTCGGAGCTGCTCGCTGGTGCTGCTGAGACGAGAAGGTCTGCGAGTTGGACGTTGATCTGGAGCTTCTCGAGCAAGCCTTGGGCCTTGACGATCACTGCATCGCCGTCCACAGCCATCGCATCAGTGCCTTGCTGCTGTTCTGCTGATGGAGACGACGGGAATGCGCACTGGATCGCCTGCGCCTTGAGGCTCGCGATCGCGTCTTCACACGCGCTCTGGTCTTCCGCACTCAGCGATTCCAGGAGACCACACGCCTTTGCAGCACTATTACCATATCATAATATACAATACATAGTACGTCCTGGATAAGTTCATGGACAATGCACTGCCAATGCCACTTCAGAGAAGGCTGTTGCCTGTCAGTAGTTACCTCAGAGCGCCTCGCAGCACGCTGAAGCGGTAGCTCGACGCCGCGCCGACCGCAAAGCCCTGGTCAAAGCCTTCCTGCAGCGTGTCTTCCTTGCCAAACTCAATGCCGTCGCGAATACCCGCCTGCCATATCCAAACACACACACATGCACGCTCATAATGAGTCCACACATCCATCCCAGACACGAAGAGCTACACACAGCCAGCCAACAAGTTGGGCACGCGAGCTCTTTGACAAGCAATGCTGAACGCCGTTACCAGCGCTGTTGCCACCGCTCTCGTTATCGCTTTGCACGTACGGTCTTCATCTTGCGCTCGAGCGCCGCCATCTCCTGCGTCTGCAGCGCGCATTCCTCCTCGTCCTCGCTCAGGAAATCGTCAAAGCCGTCGTCAAAGTCATCGCCACTTTCTCGTCTCGCCATGCTGCTCATAATTAATTGTCAAATGGAAATGCGCGCACTGCCGAATGGTCGTCATCATATTCTTTTCAACCAATCATTGCACAATTCTATTGTAGTGTGCATTGTGATTAGCTAAAATGGTGTAAATATGAATCGGAATTAAATGAAGCCAGCAAGGATCTGATAACCTTATATTTAGTACGGCATGGCATCGAACAGCTCCACGGAGGCGGCCCACTGGTTCTGGCGCTCGATCGCGCGGCGCCGCTGCGCTCTTCGCGAGAGCGACCAGACGCCCAGCACCAGCAGCATCGCGACGCTCGTCATCGCCGTGAGCACCGCGAGGTTCGCCGGTCCGAGCAGCTGCCGTTGGCCAAACTGCCGGTAGTCCACGCCCCAGCCGTTCGGCGCAAAGAATGCCGCCCAGTCGTCGTTATTTGAAGGGTCTCGGCCCTGCTGCTGCTGCTGCCACTCTGGCCACAGACGCGACGTGTATGACGCATGCTGCTGCTTAGGCTCTGTTGGCGCCGGTGTGGGTGACTCCTCAGTCGCGAATGCCGTGGCGACGGTGCCGTTGTCTTGATCTCCACGCTTGGCTTCAACGTCGTCGTCGAACGGGAGACCTAGTACAGGAGTTTTGGTCTTTGGCACAACCACACCCCATTCATCGCCAGCGAAGCGCTCGTCTTCATCTTCATTGTTATCATCTGCTTCTTCGCTCTGGAGCTTGTTGATAACCGAGTCACTTGCATCCCCAGACCCCGAGTCCTCGAAGAACACGTCAATGTCGATCTCGGCGGCGCTTGGTCCAAGCTTCTCGAGCGCGACGTCAGCCAGACCTTGAAGCTGCGTGAGCACCTCAGCGATCTTTTTGTCGTGGTCGCTAATAGCTGAGATTGTGCTGGAATTGCCTGCGTCCACCTGCGCTGAATCTCTGGAGCTGGACGAAGAGCTCTTTGCTGATACAACCACAGCGAATACGAACACGACGAGAGCCGCGGGACGGAGCAAGTAGCCTCCGAGCTTCAGCGCTGGCACCATGAGAGAGAGAGAGTCGATATCCCCACCCGCTCGTTTGCTCAGTGGTATTGGTAATGAGCTCGTGGTAAGCTTAGTGGTGATCGCAAAGATGAAAAGATACATCTTTCACCTAGGCGTCGCGACATTTTGCGCTTTCGCCATCAGCCACTCGTTTGATTCCCAAACGAGTTGACTGTGGCTGTGAGCTCACTCACACCTTGAACTCCTAAGCACTGGGTCCCGGCAGCGAATTGAGTTTGGGTGGACAACATTCGCTTCTTTCTGCCCACGTATCCAAGATCTATCTGTATACATGTCACTTTCCAAACGGTTGGCGCTTACATGGCGCGACGTGGGGTGTGGCTCAGGAGCGAGGATTGTGGGAGACAACCTCTTTCGGGTGTGTGTTGGAATCGGTTGTTGAATCCGAAGTGTGGGTCGGAAGTCCAAAGGCGCGAGTCTTGGTGGTGGCTGCTTTCAGGCCAGTCGAGAAACGTATCTTCCGATTAAAGCCTTGAAACCAAAACTTGGTGATCGTTGGCTTGATCGTCAAGAGTGTAATGAGCACGAGTTCTCTTTGACTCTCTGCTGTGTTTGTTTGCAGACCCCAGTCTGTTGCTTTTAATTCATATAGCAGTACGTGTTCGTCGGTCAATCTTCGCACATCAGCATGTCGAAACGCACAAATGTACTCTTGTTCACACAATGTCCACTTGAGTGGACGATGGAAAACAACACGGCAGCCATCTCAACCACAGGTTCCATCAAGCAGCTTCGTGTTATTACACAGTATACTGTGTGGCAGAAATAGACTCTTGGTAGTGGGACTGTGGACGGGAGTGCGAGAGAACTCGAGAGATATTTGCGCTTCTCTCTGGACGCTCGCTCACTCGTCCGCATTGGCCGCTCGTTCGTTCTGCTGGCTTCACGACGGGCGAAAGAAACCGGTGACACTAGCGTTCTGTGGACAGCCTGTCAACGTACCAAGGCCGGTGGATCATCAGGTAGGTCCTCTTTGGCACCATCCTCCAGCAGTACGTACACGCCATTGCAGCAGCATCTCTGCGACGTGAACGAGTCCACGCCGATAGCTCGGGAGCTGTGAGCGTCTGCATCCTCTGAAGCTCGAGTTCAGCAGCCTTGCTGAAGTTGATACCACAAGTGCAAGTCGTTGCACAGTATTCAGTCGCGAGCAGTGCATCACGAGTTCAAGCGCGACGCCGAGCTACGATCTGTGCGCAACATTACGACAGAGAGACAAACGTTGGTCGCCGAATCTTCTGCGAGTTGGCCACAGTGCTTCTCAAGCGTCAATGAGGTTCACGTGGAACGCCACACGAGTTCTCTTCGAGCCGTTGGTCTCCTATTCAAGTATCAGCGACGCTTTCCGTGGG